>JAABOM020058472.1:0-50179 GCA_011800125.2 Solanum clarkiae | reverse complement strand
GAAGTAATAATATATATTAAATATATAATTATGAGCTTATGAGATTAATTTAAAGTAGAAAAGTTATATAAATTTGGCTGTAAGTAATTTTCTCAAGAGGATAGATGTTTCTTCACTTGAAAATTACCTCAATCAATAGACTTAAGAATTAGTATTCAGTAATAATATTTCTTCTATGTCACGACCCAAGCCTAGGGCCTACACTTGACACGACGAATGAGAACCCAAAGGGACCCAAAATAAGCCTCTTAGCATATCATTTATACATCCTTGGTTGCGAAAGCAATTAAACAACAAAAAGAGAGTATAAATAAGGATAAAGGGAACAAGGGTAGTTTTGATAGCATAAAACATGGAAGAGTCAAAACTCAAAGCATAAGTACGTCACTTGTTCCAACAACACCTCTAAATATAGATTTGAGCGGGGGCCAAAATACCTTCCAAGCTCACCATCATATTATCAAGAGTTCATTATAAAGAGTAAACAAAGAAAGAGTAGCATAGCTAGTGTCCCTGAACTTGAGGACTCACCAAAGCTTATCTTCAAAGTGCCAAAACTAGTCACGTGGAGGATGACCGTGAGGAGCTCCGGTTCCTACATGGTAACAACATGTAGGCACAGAGTATGCGTTAGTACATTCGAATGTACTAACTATGTAGGAAGCGATGCAACAAGCAATCGGCAACATAATCAAAATACATAAGCATAAGCAAGAGATAGTATAATATTAATATGGTATGCATGATCAATGCTTGAAATAAAATATGCTTAGTCATAATCAAGGAACGTAAACTCAATGTGGATTATATGTATGCTCGAAACTCACAAAAACATGCTTGAGATGGGCCACGTAGCCATCCACTCACCTAACGGTATAACCTTTTCAGAGAGTATTACCAATACCCTTACCTTAGACATAGTCTTTTTGGTAGGTAGTATAAGACGTCCCCTACGTTATGATATAATCTTTTAGGTAGGAGCCGTAAATTATTCTACCTTACGGTATAACCTTTTTCGGTAGGAACCATGAATTGTACCTTACGGCATTGCCTTTTCCGTAGGTGTTAGAGGATGTCCTTACCTTATGATATAATCTTTTTGGTAGGAGCCATGAGTCATTATACATTACAGCATAGCCTTTTCGGTAGATCTCATAGAATATCCATACCTTACGATATAGTCTTTTTGGTAGGAGTCATGACAATAGTTCATCAAACTATCACATTCAAGTATCAAGAAAGAACTTCTCATTTTCCCAAGAACACAACAAACATGGGATCCTAACAATTCACTTGCAATGTCGTAAGTACATTACATGAATTTAATGCCCATATATACATTCCCTAAATCATCATAAAGTTAGTTGACTCGTAAACCATACAATAAGTCATCAATAACTCAAGAATCCCTAATCGGATATTTTATCAAACACTTCGCAGGTGTCTAATACTAGTTCAAAATCATACAATTTAAGAGTGAAATCGTGTGAGAAAACTCAAGGTAAATCAACCCACCAACACTTGGTAATACCCTCATGCAAGATAACTTGAAAACCTTCCTCAAATCTCATCATAGATTATAGATTCATAGCTCAAAACATGCTTAAATAGTCAATGTTTTATGGAACCCTAACATAGTTTATAATCAAATTTCATAATAAGAGATACCCATTGATAATCCAACTTGAAAACATGCAATTTACATAAAAAGGAAGGTTGGGAACCATGGGAGAAAGGACCCAATAGTTAAACCCACATACCTTAAATTTGGAGATTTCCTTGATGCAGATTTGAATGAGAACTTGAATCTTGAATTAAGTTCTTGAGATCCAAAATTAAGCTTGGGACATTTGAATTTGGATGAAATATTTGGCTAAGTGTTAGAGAGGGTTTTGAGAGTGTCTTGAGTGATATGAGGTTGAAAAATGACTAATTATAGGTATTTTTATGCACAGGAGTGCATAGGCCTAAGGCCCCAAAGCCTTTGGCCGAAAATGAAAAACTAGCAACAAAAATACATGTCTTCGCGCCCCTGGCGCGTCGCGCCTTGGGCGCGGTTCGTCTCTGAAATGTTTTTTTTTGGAAAATGAAATTTTGCTAAGGTTGCGCTAAAATCGGGGTTATACACGTCTCCCATTCAATTTTGCCCCTGATCATGAATATAAAGTTAAGTTTTTGATACCGCTCACAGATTTTGAGATATATAGAAATTACGATTATGGATATTTCTTAGACATATTTTTGGGAACTTTTTGGGGCTTTTCATCCTAATAAAAAAATATATATTGTGTCTATTTTTTCATTATTTATTGTAAAACTAATAGCTGTATACAAAGAAAAGTCATTCGCTTGAGTTAGACAAGTATAAGTCAAATTTTACAAACGAAAAATTTTAAAACCTTAACATGACATATAATCAACTACTAAGTAATTAATAAATCGTGATTTTTTTTATTATTTAAAATTTAAGATGATATAATTGATTTGTATCTCATAATAATTTTAATGATAATGAATTATTTATATTAGGTGAATACCATTAGTATAAAAAGAGAAACTAAAAGAAGTAGGGAGTTTTATCCATGAAGTAATGTGCAAAAAGTCAATGACTTAAGGTGCAAAATATAAAATAAATAACTTTATGTCTAGTATTAGAAAGCCCAACTTTCTTTTTATTTAATTGTGAGAATAGAAACAAATTTTATATTTCATTGTGGTTAGTCCTTTATTTTGCAGAAAAGAAAAAAGAAGATAACAGTTATTAGGAGTGTTGTTAATAAGTACACCTGAGGTTTTTTATACTTGTCTTTTGACAAATCATGCATTTTGAAAAACTAATCCACAGAGAAAGTGTAAAGAAGTATAATCAATGAAAAATGATGAAGCACAGGAAGAATGCATTTTATATTTCAAAATCGTTTAAAGATATTCTAGTTTATCTTTTACTGAGAGTTAAAAAATATAATATCATACAATTTGTATATTAATATTTTTGTAATGCTACACAATATCATTCTTTATAGTTAACCACAAAATTTTATATGACTATAATCAATTTGTATGTTTCATATGTGCAAGTATTTGTATGCGTGTGTATGTGTCTATATATATGCACTTTTGTTGATTTGATTTGTGGTTATAATTAAGGTTTTAATAACTAGAATTGAAGGGAAGCCTTAGAGTAAATGGTAAAGTTGCTGTCATGTGACCAGAAGGTCATGGGTTCAAACCTTAGTAACATCCTTGTCACTATCCAAGCCTAGGGCCTAGATATAACCGGCAGATGGGGAACCTGAAAGAACCCCAAACAAGCCTCATAGCATATCATTACACATCTTTGGTCCATGAAGCAATATAAAACAACATAAGAAATAATAACAACGGAAAATTAGGACTAAGGGAACAACACTTAAATTAAAACCGCTTGAATATCATAAGTGAATCAAAGCTCAAGCATAATATACATCTTGTCCAATAACACCTCTAACATAGAACTTAGCGGGGGCCAAGAGAAGCAACTTGGCTCACCCTCATAGTCAAATCATACAAAGGAAAGATAGTCTTTAATACATAGGATAGGAATGTAGATCAATGTCCTCGGAATGGAGGACTAACCAAACAGCTTGAATGGATAGCACTACCCACGTGGAGGAGGATGACGACCAAATGGAGGTTCAGTTCCTACATGGTGACATCATGTAGGCATAGAGTTTGTGTTAGTATATTTGGATTTACTAAGTATGTAGGATGCAATGCAACAAGAGATAGGCAACATAATCGAAATGCATAAACATAGACAATGGATAGCATATAATAATATGATATGCATGAATGGATGCTTCTAGTAAAAATCATGCTCATATAGATCATAATACATATGTAAGGAGAGACTACCATCATAGACCAAGCAATATAGTGTTTGGAATCCAAGGCTTAATACCCCCTTAGTAGTGGTGGATATACCAACCCCTCAACATGGTTAGTGGACTTCCCACCCTCTATCATAGTGGTCAAGGTACTAACCCCTCAACATGGTTAATTGACTTCATCACCCTCTATCATAGTGGTCAAGGTTTTAACCCCTCAACATGGTTAATGGACTTCTCACCCTCTATCATAGTGGTCAAGGCAATACTATAGAATCTCATCATGAAATTATCATACATACATCATTTTTTCGTCATCATAAAGTCATATGTATCATGTGCCAAGTATTAGGACTTCAACAATTGAAGAATCATAAACCAGACATTTTATCAAATACTTGGCGGGTGTGTAATGGGGGTATATGACCATGCAATTTAGAGATAAAACCATGCAAGAAAACCTATTGTAAAACCATCAATCAACACCTTGCAACACCCCCAGGATATTCACATCAAAACCCTTCATCAAATCTCACATTAGATCTAAGGTTTAGAGCTCAAAATATGTTAAAACAACTATAATTTCATGAACTCAAATTATTGTGCAGTAAATTTCTTAATATACAAAACCCACATGTAAAATCAATTTTAAATCATGCAATTTAGTAGAAAGAGGATTGGGCACCATGGGTGAAAGGATCCAATGGTTGAAACCCACATACCTTAGCTTTGGAGAAGTTCTTGATGAAGATTGAAAATAAAGGCTTGAAGCTTGAAGGAAATCCTTAGATCCGGAAGAGATTTGGACACTTGATTTTGGAGTGAAATATTAGTATAATGGTTTGAGAGAGTATTATCAATACAATGAAGAACTTAAGGGTTTTGGGACCTCGAATAAGCATAAAAATGTCAATCTAGATCTTAGAAAGGGGCGAAAAGGACCAAAATAACCCTTCCTAAAAAGCTGTCTAACTGCTACTACGGGCCCCGTTACGACCAATAGGTAGAACTATGACTCCTAGGACCCTTCACATGACCCCTACCCTCAATTTCGAATTTCTATAAATTTCTGCGAGCCTAACCTACGAGTCGTACACCAACTTACGACTCATTACAGTGGGCTCGTAGTGCAACTTTGCACTGGTAGTATTCAGTAAAAAGGTTATAACTTTTGACTGCGAACTTTAAATGAGGTGAAACAAGTGCATTGCAAAGATAACTCAAAGGGCTTTCATTTGACATGTTGTGGGCGACCCAGTTCCAAGTGTGCTAAAAGTTATTCTAGTTTAAAGTTGACCCTTGCATGACCATCACCTAAAACTCAACTCTTAAGGTTATCTTGAACTCGTTTAGGTACTAAGAGTCTCCCATGAACCTAATACAACCCCACCCTAACCAAATAAGATTTGAAACATGGATACAAGGGCATGGAGCTATGAAGTTTCATAATATCTCCCCCTTGGGAATATTCGTCCTCGAATGTGGAAGAAGAAGGCTTGAAATGCTTTAATTAGAACATGAAACTTCCAACCATAAGATCCATTGCATAGCTTACTAGTTGAAAATCATAATGTAGTTAAAACTCATGTTAAACTGTATTCAAATCATTCTAAACATCATTTTCAAAATTTCAACATAAGTGTAAATGTATTTGCCAACTTAAACTTGAATGCATATGAATGACATAGGGGCTGAAAGATAAGACTTGGAATCATAGAAATGAGTAGACGTGTTATCATAAGCTTGAATAGAATGAAAGAAATACAAATATTGCTTCTCCTTGCCCGCACCGGCTTCCTTAGAGACACATACAAAATAGACTCCTCTTCCAAAAGGGCCTTGGCAAACACCGCATCATTATCATTCAACTTCTCCATTCACCCATCCACACCTCCACTGGGACCTCCTCCTAAGTCAACTTATCTTCCATATCACCCAATATCTCAAGGAGTGCTATAGCACTAGAGGCACCAACACATCCCATCAATCTAGAAGCATGAAGAACCAAACTAACCCAACTCCTATCGATAGGCAATCCTCAAACTTTTGCAACCTTACTAACTTCCCTCTACACTCTATATGGACTCACAATCCTCAACTCAACTGGCAACCATAAATACACCTAACTTACTTGGTACCATAACCACCATCTCCCCCTTGGGTGACAACCTCCAATCTATCATCTTCTTACCCAAAACTTCCAACTCTAATAAGGAGGAAATCATGACCTTGCTTAAACTAGACCTCTTAATCCAAGAAGATTTGGAACTCTCAAGAACACTATACTACCATTCGCAACTTCCTTCAACCTAACTCCCTACCCAGCCGACTGATGGACTACACTAGTCACCTCTTTACCACCATTACCACAATGCTAGGCTACCCATAGACACCCTACTTAGAGCATCAATCACATCACTAGCCTCAACGGAAGACATAATGCACACTCATATCGTAATCCTTAAGGAGTTCTAACCACCTTCTTGCTATCCATAATGCACACCTATTATATTTGGCAAACAACCTCTCATCCTCCAAGACTCGCAACCCTAACCCCAAGTAATTCATAAGGTCTAAACAAAAGCTCATCATTAGAGACCACCATAAACATATCAAGGTAGTGTTTTAAGACCCTATTCTAGAGATCCATAAACATAGCAAATGCATAAATCAACCGAACAACTCCACCAATACTAATAATGCCCATTTGAGGACAAAGCTCAAATCGAAGATCAACCTTAGTGAAATGACTAACCCATTATAGTTGACCAAATAGATCAACCATCCTCAACCATCATATTACAACCTTATGGGTTCTACACTCATTGGAAACATGCTATGTAAGTAGCCAAACCATCCCAAGACCTCCAACACATCAAGCTAAGTTCTACCAAGATTGCAAGACAAGACCTCACCTCTATGCAATAAGAACATGGGGCAACCCTTAAAGATCAATCGAATCTTAGGACAAGAATGGACCTATCTCTTTTGCTACTACTTGATGACCTACCACTCAAAGATGGGTTCATTAGGGAGTTGAAATCTAACTCTATGGGTCCTACTATCCATGAAGACACAATACGCATACAACTATTCTATTTCCAAATATAACATCAAAACCACCACTCCATCTCCAACAAGTCACAAGGCAAGACCTAACATAATATGAACATGGATCAACACTTATGGACTTTCTAGCAACCATATACTCAACCAAGAGATAAACACCAAAGGTTCACATTACCACTCAGGACACACAACAAGCCCACTAGCAACCCAAAGGAATAAAATAAGAAACAATGGCACTCCGGCCCCAACAATGCACACACATCTAAATCAAGGAAACTTCAACATACCGGTAGCAACATTAGATGCCTCATCAACTTCTTTCCTTTGTTGAAGAGCATATAACCGATTATGCCTTGGAGCATCCCCTTGATCAACCTCACCACCAGTACCCTTTTTGCGCGTAAGAGGGCAATCTATTATCTTGTGACCCTCCTCTCCACAACCATAATAGGAATTGTTTTTCTTCGAGCATGGACCATCATGGCATTTACCATACTTTGGGCACCTAACGTAAGGTACCACACTAGCACAACTTTAGCATTGTTGGAAATTCCCTCACCACGAGCTCTCTTGGCCTCCTTACCTTTCTTCTTCCTCAACTTTTCCTCCTCCATTTGTTTGGCATAAGTCATCACACGAGACAAATCCATGTCACCAATCAACACAGCGGACCGACATTCCTCACTTACCAAGTCAGAGATACCCATTACAAACTTGTTCATCCTAGTGCTTGCATCGGATACCAATTGAGGAACATATTTAGATAGTTGGTGAACTTGAGGGCATACTCCCTCACACTCAAATCTCCTTGCTTCAAGTTCATGAACTCTACCAACTTAGCCTCCCTAATCTCAAGAGGAAAGAACCGATTAAGAAAATCCAATTTGAACTCCTCCCAAAGAACCACATAACCATTTCCTTTCTCCCCCTTCCATTACTCATACCATATTTGGGCGACCCCTTTGAGTTGGTATGCTGCCAACTCCACTTTCTCATTTGGCCCAATACCCATGATATTCAAAATTTTGTAGGATAATCATCCACCTTTGACACATGAAATACCATAGGTTCATCCTCATGAAGTCCCTTACCTTAGCTCCTGGGGTAGTAGCATGAGGGGCTTGGGCCCCTTGGTTGACTTGGTTGGCCACAACTTAGGCAAGCATAGTGAGAGCATCCCGGAGTTCACCATTGGTAAGTTGCTCCTCAAGAGTTTAGACCCTTCTTCCTCGAGTGTTAGGCATGACTAGCATAGCAAGGAACAATCATTAGGGGGAAAAGCTTACTACAACTCTATAGTATGACTTAGAACATGAAGAAGGGAAATATTTCCTAAAACATCTCATAGCCTCCTACTCATAACTGTGGTGCACAACAAAACCATGAATAATACTTTAATCGACCTGGTATTGGACTCCGATGATCTATCAACCTAGTGCTCTGATATCATCTTTGTCACTACCCAAGCCTAAGGCTTAGACGTGACTGACGGATGGGGAACTTGAAGGAATCCCAAACAAGCCTCATAGTATATCATTACACATACTTGGTCATAGAAGCAATATAAACCAACATAAGAAACAATAACAAGGGAAAATTGGGACTAAGGGAAAAGCACTTATATTAAAATAACTTGAATATCACAAGTAAGTCAAAGCTCAAGCATAGTACACATCTTGTCCAGCAACACCTCTAACATAGAACTTAGCGGGGGCTAAGACAAGCAACCAGGCTCACCCCCATAGTCAAAACATATAAAAGGAAAGATAGTCTTTAATACATACTATAGGAATGTAGACCAATGTCCCCAAAATGGAGGACTCACCAACTAGCTTAAATGGATACCACTACCCACTTGGAGGAGGATGATGACCAAATGGAGCTCAGGGTCCTACATAGTAACATATTTAGGCATAGAGTTTGCATTAGTACTTTTGAATATACTAAGTATGTAGGATACAATACAATAAAAGGTAGGTAACATAATCGAAATATATACACATAGACAATGGATAGCATATAATAATATGATATGCATGAATGGATGCTTCTAGTAAAAATCATGTTCATATAGATCATAATACATATGTAAGGAGAGAGCATCATCATAGACCAAGCAAAGTCATGCTTGGAATCCAAGGCTTAACACCCCCTTAGTAGTGGTGGAGGTACCAACCCCTCAAGATGGTTAATGGACTTCCCACCCTCCATTATAATGGTCAAGGTACTAACCCCTCAACATGGTTAATGGACTTCTCACCCTCCAACATAGTGGTCAAGGTACTAACCCCTTAACATAATTATGGTCAACATGCAATACTATAGAAGCTCATCATGAAATTATCAGACATAAGTCATTCGTTCATGATCATAAAGTTATATATATCATATGTCAAGCATTAGGCCTTCAACATTTGAATAATCATAATCCAGACATTTTATCAAACACTTGGCCGGTGTGCAATAGGGAGGGTATATGACCATGCAATTTAAAGATGAAATCATGCAAGAAAATCCATTGTAAAACCATCAATCAACACCTTGCAACACCCTCATGACATTCACATCAAAACCCCTCATAAAATCTCACATTAGACCAGAGCTCAAAACATGCTAAAACAACCATACTTTCATGAAACTCAAATAACTGTGCAGTAAATTTCTTAATATACAAAACCCACTTGTAAAATCAGCTTTAAATCATGCAATTTAAGTAGAAAGAGGATTGGCACCATGGGTGAAAGGATCCAATGGTTAAAACCCACATACCTTAGTTTTGGAGAAGTTCTTGATGAAGGTTGAAAATGAAGGCTTGAAGGTTGAAGGAAATCCTTAGATCTGGAAGATATTTGTACACATGATTTTGGAGTGAAATATTAGTATAAGGGTTTGAGAGAGTATTTTATCAATACAATGAAGAACTTAAGGGTTTTGGGACCTTGAATGAGCATAAAAACGTCAATCTAGAGCTTTAAAAGAGTGGGAAAGGACCAAAATAACCTTTTCTAAAAAGCTGTCTAATGGCTATTATGGGCCCCGTTATGACCCGTAGGTAGCACTACGACTCGTAGGACCCTTCACATGACCTCTAGGCTCAATTTGAAAGTCTCCGGATATTTTTATGATCATATCCTACGAGTGTATCCCGACTTACAACTCGTAACAATGGGCTCATAGTACAACTCTGCATTGACAGTCTTCAGTAAAATGACTATAACTTTTGACTCCGAACACTAAATGAGGTGAAACAAAGTGCATTGGAAAGATATCTCAAAGGGATTTCATTTGACATTTTGTGGGACACCCAGTTCTAAGTACGCTAAAAGTTATTCTAGTTTAAAATGGACCCTTGTATGAACCATTACCCAAAACTCAATTCTTAGGGAAGTCTTGAACTCATTTAGGTACAAAGAGTCTCCCATGTACCTAATACAAACCCACCCTAACCAAATGAGGCTTGAAACATGGATACAAGAGAATGGATCTATGGTGTGTCACAATCCTTTGGCAGAAATGTAAGGTATGCCTACATACAATAGATCCTTGAGGTCGAGGCATTCCTTTGAAGTGCATCGGGCTTGCCCCTTTTTTTAATAACTAGGACATTAATTAGTAAAGGGAAAATCTGGTTGCTGAAAAGAGGTATAACGATCAGATTTGTGTCATCATCAATTTTTTTTCATGATCGAATTTAATTCGGCCGTTAACTTTTAATGATGGAGCTTTTAACGATCGGAGTACAATAGATCCTTGAGGTCAGGCCCTTCCCCGAAAGTGCATCGGGCTTTCCCTTTTTTTAATAACTAGAACATTAATTCGTAAAGGGAAAAAATATGGTTGCTAAAAGAGGTATAACGATTGGATTTTTGTTGTCGTTGAAGATAATTTAATAATCAGATCTAATTCGGTCGTTAACTTTTAATGATGGAGTTTTTGATGACCAGTGATGATAGGATTTTAACTAGTCATTATTGACTAATAACGATTGGATATATACTTTTAGCGACTCATTAAAGAACTATTTTCTTGTAGTATGAACATCCTTATAAACCACCCCTACATTAAACCAATTTTTCACCTTATTGTCCCTAATCCACGAGCCTTGCTTACGACCCATGATTTGAACTATAAGCAACAACTGAGACTTGTACGTTGCCTCTAAAATTTTCAAATTCACCATTTTGCACATTTTTTGACTTCCTAACTTACGAGGCTAAAATGACCCCGAAAAGTGCCCGAAAATGTACCTCAAAAGTGCCCGAAATCATATTTCTATATATTTCAAAATTTGTGCGTGATATCAAAATTTGACTTCATATTCTTGATCAGGGGGCACAATTGAGGGAGTGGGTCTAACTCTAATTTTAGAGCGACCGAATCACAATTTCAGTTTTCCAAGAATGCAATTTCCAATATGGGTTCGCGCCCTTGGCGCGACGCACCATGGGCACGCCCCAGTGTTATTTTTTCCTAATTATTTTCAGGTCGGTCCAACGCTTTTGGATCTTAGGCGTAATTCTTCCTATTCATGAAAATACTTATACGTAGCCATATTCCACCTTCATATCATACAAGACATTCCCAAATACACTCTCAAACACTTAGACAAATATTTTACTAAAAATTCATGTGCCAAATCTCATTTTGGATCTTAAGAAAATCACTCAAGCTTCAAGTTCTCATCTCCATCTTCATCAAGGAATTCTCCAAAGTTGAGGTATGTCAGTTTTAACCATTGGATTGTTTTGCCCATGGTGTCCAAGCTTCCTTTATACACAATATGCATATTTCTAAGTTGATTTACTTATGGGTCTTACTTATAAATTTGACTACAAACTATGTTGGAGTTTCATAAAAGTGTGATAGTTTAAGCATGTTTTGAGCTATGAATCTTTGATCTATCTTGAGATTTAATTAAGGGGTTTAACATATATTGCATGAGGGTGTTACCAAGCATTGGTGAGTGGTTTTACATAGATTTTTCTTGTTTGATTTCACTCTTAAATTGCATGATTTAGTACTAATATTACACACCCACCAAGTGTTTGATAAAATATCTTTTTAAGGATTCTTAAAGTTTTTATGATCTATTGGTTGATTTATGAGTCAAGCGACTTTATGATGATTTTGGGATTTCTAAATATGAGTTTAATTCATTAAAATATTGATAATGTTGTATAGACGGATTAAGCCCTTTTTCAAAGATGCTACCTCTTGTGAGCCTTTTGATATTTAATGCACGGGTAATATTGATGATGATCTATCCTCATGTTAAAAGTAAGGCTTACCATTTGAGGTCAAGGATGTTTTAGAGATACTCATGCTATGTCTCTATATTTATTGTAATTTATTAAAGTATAGTTATTATAAGTATTCCGCGGGATTAGACTTGGCACCGATGGATGGAGGGTTTCTCTCTTTTCTTTAACTATTTGCCATCATAGGAGTATATCTTTTACACTTGTTATACTAGTGGATCCATTTTGTGCACTTTACCATGAAAATACCTAATCTAAAATGGGGCGGGTCACCGTAAAGTGAAGCATGGTCATAAATCGTTTTTGAAATAGGGTGGGTTCCTGTAAGGAGGGTTACTTCATCCAAATGGGGTAGGACCCCCGTAAGGTGGAGTATGGTTTACCGTGGCAAGTATACCACCTCTTTACTGATGAGGGGTAATCATCGGTATTCTAAGTTATAGCTCGCCTTGGTCTTATTCTATGTCGGTTGAGGTTTCTTCCCATAGTTATGCATTATGATCTATACAAATTGAATGATTTGCAAAAAATGATTTACATAAGCATTGATCATACAAGTCATATTTCTATTATACTATATATTGCTTATTATTATGGATTTTGTCTATGTTGCCTATCTCTTGCTGCATTGCTTCTTATATACTTAGTATATTTAAATGTAATAAGGCATACTCTATGCCTACATGATATTACCATGTAGGAAGTAGAGTTCCACATGATCATTATCCTCCTTCACATGGCTAGTAATATCTATTTAAACAAGTTGGTGAGTCCTCAATTCTGAGGACATACTTCTCTTGATTTATGCTATGTATTGATTCTTCTTATGTTGGGAACTTATGACTATGAGGGTGAGCCCAGTAGCTTGTCTTGGCCCCCACTAAGTTTTATATCTAGAGGTTTTGTTGGAAAAGCTATGTATTATGCTTGAGTTTTGACTCATCTATGTATTTAAGTATTAAACTCTCTCCCTTAGTCCTAATTTCCCTTGTTTATGTTTTCTTTTATTGTTTATTTTTGTTTTTCCAGCAAAGGATGTGTGTATTATATGCTAAGAGACTTGTTTGGATTCCTTCAGGTTCCCAATTCATCGTGTCACGTCTAGACCCTAGTTTGGGTCATAACAAACTTGGTATCAGAGCACTAGGTTGTTAACAGTACTCAACATCTAACATATTGCGTCTATTAGAATCTTGTTCATCGTTGTGAAGTGCACCACGACTATGAGCAAGAGTCTATGAGGTGTTCTAGGAAATGTTTCCCTTCTTCTTACTCTATGTCGTGCTGTAATAGTCAAGGTAATCCCCCCTAATGATTGTTCTTTGCCATGCTATATCATGTGTAACACAAAAGGAAGAAGAGCCTGTACACATGAGGAACAACTGGCTCATGAAGAGTTCCAGGATGCTCTTGCCATGCTAGGCCAAACGGTGAACAACCAAATCAACCAAGGGGTCCAAGCCCGTCATGCTCCCACTCGGGCATCTAGGGTAAGGGATTTCATGAGTATGAACCCACCGGAGTTCAACGGGTCTAAGGTGGATGAGGACCCTCAAGAATTTGTTGATGAGGTGTACAATGTATTGGCTATTATGGGTATTAGGTCGGAGGAGAAGGCTGAGTTGACGTCTTACCAACTCAAGGGGGTGATCCAAATATGGTATACTCAATGGAAGAGGAGAAGGGAAACTATGATGTGATCCTTTGGGAGGTGTTTCAGGTGGTATTTCTCAACCGGTTCTTCCCTCTTGAGCTTAGGGAAGCCAACATGATGGAGTTTATGAATTTGAAGTAAGGGTCCATGAGTGTGAGGGAATAAGCCTAGAAGTTCAACCAACTCTCAAAATATGCTCCACACTTGGTTGCCGACCCAAGGTCTAGAATGAACAAGTTTGTGATGGGTGTATCTGATTTGGAGAATGAGCTATGTTGATTAGAGATATGGATTTGTTCCACTTAATAACTTATGCCGAACAATTGGAAGGGGAAACCTAGAGGAAGAAGAGGAGCCATGAGGCCAAGAGGGCCCATTTTGATGGTAAGTTCCAAAGTCCCAAGGAAGGCCAGTTTCATCAGGGTCAAGTGTCTTCCGATGCTCTTAATGGAAGGTTTGCTAATGATATCCAAGACACCAAGGTGGTAATGGTGGAGGGCCCAAGCCCAAGTTCCGTACGTGTAGGAAGAACCATGGTGGCCAATCTTGGAGGAACTCTAGTGCTTGCTTTGGATGTGGTAAAATGGGTCATAGGGTTATTGATTGTCCTCATCCTCAAACCGAAAGTAAAGATGGTCACCCTTAAGGACAAGGGGGTGCTCCAAGGTGTAATCGGTTCTATGCTCTTCAAAGGAAGAAAGGAGGGGATGAGGTGCCCGATGATGCTACCGGTATGTTAAGGGTTTTCTTGATTTTTGTTGTGCATGATTTGATGGTTCCGGAGGTCACTATTCCTTTCATTATTCCTTTTGTTGCTAGTAAGATTTGGTTATGTGATTCTATTGTGGCTAGAAAGGGCTTATAGGGGTTGTTCCATGTTCTTATTGCATAGAGTCTTGTCTTGTGAACTTGGCTTGATGGGTTGGAGGTCTGGGATGGTTTGGCTACATGCATACCATGCTTCTAATGAGTATAGAACCCATAAGTTTGTAATATGATGGTTAAGGATAAACGATCTATTTTGTCAACTACAATGGTTTAGTCACTTCTCTAAGATTAATCTTCGATTTAGGTTTCGTCCCCAAGTAAGGATTCGGGTAGGTGATATCCTTAGGTGTTCAATCAGACTAGGAAGTGAGCATTATGAGTCGTGGTGGAGTTGTTTGGTTGACTTATGCACTGGCTATGGTTAGGGATTTCATGAACAGGTTCTCAAAACCCTACCTTTTCATGCTTGTAGTAGTCTCTAGTGATAAGGTATTGACTTATTTAGAGCTTGTAGGTCAAATGGGGGTAGTGATGCAAGTCTTGGTGGGATGAGAGATTGTTCACTAAATATGACAAGTGTGAATTGTGGGTAATAAGAAGGTAGTTAGGGCTCCTTAAGGATTATGATATGAGCATGCATTATCACCTTGGTAAGGCTAATGTTGTGATCGATGCTCTAAGTAGGGTGTCTATAAATAGCCTAGCATATATTGATGATTTTGGCAAGAGGTGGCTAGAGAGGTATATCGATTGGTTAGATTAGGAGTTAGGTTGGAAGATTGGCTATGGTGGTGTAGTGGTGGCTAATGGTTCTAGATCTTTCTTGACTGATTAGGTGAAAGCAAGTCGAGACCTTGACCGTGCCTTGTTAGAGTTGAAGAACTTGGTGAGAGATGATAAAGTTGGGGTTTTCTCCCAAGAGGGAGATGGTGTCATTAGATACTGAGGTAGGCCATGTGTGCTTGTGGTGATGATCAAGTTCACTTAGAAATCCCACCTATGTAGGGTGTGGAACAGTTTGGCAAGTAGGGGAACTGAGTTTATGGTTTATTGGTTCTTATAAAGTGTTGAGAAAGGTTGCATACGAATGGGAATTTCCTATGGATATGGATATGGTTCGTCCGATTCTTCATGCTTCTAGGTTAAGGGGATGTGTTAGTGACTCTAGTGTTATAGAACTCTTTGAGGTTGTTGGTATTGTGGATGATAAGCTGGCTTAGGAGGAGGTCCTGGTGGGGGTATTGGATGGAAGGTTGGAAGAGATGATTAGTAAGGATGTAGTGTTTGTCAAGGCCCTTTGGAAAAATCGTCAAGTCAAAAGTGTCTCTCTGGGAGCCGGAGCAGGCATGAAGAAGCAATATCTATACCTTTGCTCCCAAAGCAGGCATGAAGAAGCAATATCTATACCTTTTTCATTATATTCAAGCTTATGATAACACGTCAAGTCTTTTTTGTGATCTCACATCATATGTTTCAGCCCCTATGTCATTTGCATGCATTCATGTTTATGTTGACAAGTTCATGATATATTAACACTTATGTTGAGATTTTGAAAATGGTGTATAAGTTATTGATGCTTTCTTGTTGGAGTTGATTTCTTCAAGGTTACTCTTCTTATGTACATTTCTTTGACATTCGAGGACGAATGTTCCCTAGGGGAGATATTGAAACGACTCCAAAAAGTGCCCAAAAATGTGCCTTGGAAGTGCGAAGAATCATAATTTCCATATATCTCAAAATCCATGCGTAATATTGAAATTCCGACTTCATATTCTTGATTGGGGGGCAAAGTTGAGTGGGAAATGGGTCTAACCCCAATTTTAAAGCCACAGAATCACAATTTCAATTTTACAAGAATGTAATTTCTAGTAACGGTTCGCGCCCCTGGCGCGATGCGCCTTGGGTGAGCCCCAGTGTTATTTTTGCCAAATTATTTTCCATTCCGTCCAATGCTTTTGGATATTGCGCCTAGTTCTTCCTATGCGTAAAAATACCAATGCTTAGTCATATTTGGCCTTCATACCATACAAGACATTCCCAATACTATCTCAAACACTTAAATAAATATTTTACTCAAAATTCAAGGGCCAAAATCTCATTCCGGATCTTGAGGAAATCACTCAAGCTAAAAGTTCTCATCTCTATCTTCATCAAGGAATTATCCAAGGTTAAGGTATGTGAGTTTTAACCATTGGGTCCTTTCACCCATGGTGCCCAAGCTTCCTTTTTACATAAAATGCATGTTTCTAAGTTGATTTACTTATGGGTCTTACTTATTATGAATTTGACTAGAACCACACTATGTTTAGAGGTGTTGTTGGACAAGTTATGTAATGATACTTTGAGCTCTGACTCTCTTGACTCATGATATTTTATGATATGAAAGATGTCCATTAGCGCCAGATTCCCTTATTTCTACTCTTTTATTATTATTTAGTTGCTTCTTCGAGCAAGTATGTGTAATTATATGTTAAGAGGCTTGATTAAGTCCCTCCGGGTTCTCCATTCGCCATGTCACGTCTAGGCCCTAGGCTTGGGTCATGACAAACTTGGTATCAGAGCACTAGGTTGTTCATGGTCCTCGGCATCCAACACACCGAGTTGATTAGAGCCTTATGTGTTGTTATGTTGTGCACCATAGTTATAAGTAAGAGGATATGAGACATTTCAGGAAATGTTTCCCTTCTTTTTACTCTAAGTCGTGCTATAGAATTTAAGGTAAGGTTTTTCCCCTTAATGATTGTTCCTTGCTATACTATATCATGCCTAACACGAGAGGAAGAAGAGGCCACATACCCGAGGAACAACCAACTCACGGTGAGCTCTGGGATGCTCTCACTTTTCTAGCTCAAGTTATGGCTAACCAAGACAACTAAGGGGCTCAAGCCCCTCATGCTCCTACTCCGGCATCTCGAGTGAGGGACTTTATGAGGATGAACCCACCAAATGTTAATGGGTCTAAGGTGAATGAGGACCCTCAAGATTTTATTGATGAGGTATGCAAAGTGTTGGCTATCATGGGTGTGAGCTCGAAAGAGAAGACAGAGTTAGCGGATTACCAACTCAAGGGGATGGCCCAAATATGGTACACTCAATGGAAAAAGGAGAAGGGGAACAACAATATGGTTCTTTGGGAGGAGTTTAAGACGTCTTTCCTTAACTATTCTTTCCTCTTGGGCTTAGAGAGGCCAAAATGGTGGAGTTCATGAATTCTAACCAAGGATCCATGAGTGTGAGGGAGTATACCCTCATGTTTAAACAACTCTCAAAATATGCTCCACATTTCATGAGTGAGGAGTATTGGTCCGCTATGTTGATTAGTGACATGGTTTGTCCCGCTTGATGACTTATGCCGAATAGATGGAGGGGGAGAAATTGAGGAAGAGAAGGGATCATGAGGCCATGAGGGCCCATCTTTATTGTAAGTTCCAAAGTCCCAAGGGTGGACTTTCACCAAGCCAAGGGTCTTCTCATGCTCCTAGTGGGAGGTTTGCTAATGACTACCCAAAGTGGGGTTGTTGTGTGATACCTAGACTCATGTGTCCAAAGTGTGGTAAGGGTCATGGTGACCCATGCTTAAGGGATACCAATGCTTGTTTTAGTTATGGGGACAATGGCCACAAGATGATGGATTTCCCTCAAAATCGCAACAAGGGTAAGGATGTTCGTCCTCAAGGCCGGGGTGCTAATGTGGTTCCTTTGGGTAGAGGAGTCCAACAAGGTGGTTCCCCAAGGAACAATCAGTTTTATGCTCTCATGGGAGGAAAGGGGTTGATGAGGTTCCTGATGTCGTCACCGGTATGTTAAAAGTCTTCGATTTTGATGTGTATGCATTGATAGACCCAGGTGCCACTCTTTATTTTGTTACTCTTTTTATTGCCAAAAGCTTTCATGTTGAGCCCGAATTGATATGTGAGTCTTATGAGGTGTATACTCTTATTGATGGATCTATTGTTGCTAGAAAGATCTATAGAAATTATCCCCTTTGCATCTTGCATAAAATATTGCCTTGTGATCTTGTTGAGTTGGATATGATTGATTTTGATATCATTCATGAGATCGATTGGTTGTATGCATATTATGCCTCTATTGATTGTAGAACCCATAGGGTCAAATTCCAATTCCAAAATGAACTCATCCTTGAGTGGGAGAATCATGATGTGGTGGTCATGGGTAGATTTATCTCTTACATTAAAGCACAAAGATTGATCTCCAAGGGGTTTCTCTATCATCTTGTAAGGGTTAGGGATGTTATGTTCAAAGTCTTTCCTATAGAGTCGGTTCCGGTGGTGAAGCAGTTCCTTGATGTCTTTCCAAGTGACATTTTCGGTGTTCATCCCGAAAGTGATATAGTGTTTGGTAGAGACCACCTTCCCGATACTCAACCCATTTCTATCCCCCCTTACCTTATGGCCCCAAAGGAGATAAAGGAGTTGAAGGAGCAATTCAGGGAATTGTTGGAGAAGGATTTTATTGGGCCTAACCAATCACATTAGGATGCACTGGTAGGATGGTACTAAGGTGGACCCTAAAAAGACAGACGTGATTAGGAATAGGACTAGACCATTGACCCCACGAACATTAGAAGCTTCTTGGTCTTAGTGGGTTACTATCGGAGGTTTGTGAATGGGTTCTCTTCTATTGCTTCTCCCATGACTAAGTTGACTCAAAAGAGGGCTATGTTTGTATGGACTAATGAGTGTGAAAAGAGTTTCCAAACCTTGAAGGATAAGCTTGTGTCCGCTCCTATCTTGTCTCTAGCGGAAGGGTTGGAATGGTTTGTTGTGTATTGTGATACCTCCCGGATTGGTTTAGGTTGTGTTTTGATGCAAAATTGTAAGGTGATAGCCTATGCTTCTAGGCAACTTAAATTGCATGAAAAGAACTATCCTATTCATGATCTTAAAGCAATATCTTGACCCCTCCTTATTAGAATTAAAGGCCTTGGTAAAAGAGGGCAAGGTGGAGGTTTTCCCCCAAATGGGAGATGGTGTCCTTAGGTACCAAAGGTAGGTTGTGTATGCCTAGTGTTGATGGCTTGACAGATAAGGTTCTTAATGAGGCTCATAATTCTTCGTACTCTATTCAGCCCGGTTCTACCAAGATGTATAGAGATTTGAGGGATGTCTTTTGGTGGGGAGGTATGAAGAAAGACATTGACGAATTTGTATCTAGTTGTCATAGGTTCCAACAAGTCAAAGATGAACACTAAAGGCCGGCTGGCCTAACCCAAGACATAGAGATTCCTACTTGGAAGTGGGAGGAAATTAACATGGACTTTTTGGTTAGGTTTCCTAAAACTAGGAAGGGATTTCATTCTATTTGGGTTGTGGTTGATAAGATGTCAAAATCGGCTCATTTCCTACCGATTAAGACTACTTATGGGACCAAAGACTATGCTAAATTGCACTATCATGAGTCGATGAGATTGCATGGGATACTCTTGTCTATCATATCAGATCGTGGTGCTCAATTCCCTTCACACTTTTGGAGGTCCTTCCAAAGAGGTCTTGGACCAAGGTAAAACTTAGTAGGATCTTTCACCCTCAAGCGGATGGCCAAGCCAACAGAACTATCCAAACTCTTGAGGATATGCTTAGAACTTGTATTTTGGAGTTTAAGGGCAGTTGAGATGATCATCTTCCATTGATTGAGTTTGCATATAATAATAGCTATCATTCCAGCATTGGTATGACTCTTTTTGAGGCCATCTGTGGTAGACATTGTAGATCACCAGTTGGGTGGTTTGAAGTGGGAGGAATGGCTTTGTTAGGTCTGGATCTGGTCATGGAGGCTTGGATAAGGTAAGGTTGATTAGAGAAAGGTTGAAAATAGCCTAAGTCATCAAAAGTCCTATGCCGATGTGACGAGAAGGGAGCTTGAATTTAAAGTTGGTGAATGGGTCTATTTGAAGGTGTCACCCATGAAAGGTGTGGTTTATTTTGGTAAGAAGGGTAAATTAAGTCCAAGATTTGTGGGTCCTTATAGGGTGATGAGGAGGATTGATAAGTTGGCCTATGAGTTGGAATTTCCTAATGAAATAGACTTGGTTCATCTGGTGTTTCATGTATCCATGGCGAGGAAATGTGTGGGTGATCCGAATGTTATTGTCCCATTGGATGTTGTGGGTGTTGTTGAAGACTACTTGACTTATGAAGAAGTTCAAATAGGTATCTTGGATAGACAAATGAAGACTTTGAGGAACAAGGATATGTCTTCCATTAAGGTCCTTTGAAGGAATCAACAAGTGATAAGAGCTACATGGGAGGCCGAAGCAGATATGCAAGAACGATATCCCTATCTCTTCCATTCTACTCAAGCCTAAGGTACTAATCCTAAGTCTACTATATGATTTCATGTCTCGTATATCAGCCTTTTATGTCATTCACATGCATTCATGTTTATGTTGACTAAGTTCGTGGTGATTTTAACACTTCCGTTGAGATTTTTGAAAATGATGTATAAGTGTATTGATGCATTTATGTTAGGTCTGATTTCTTCATGATTACTCTTCTCATATATGTTTCTTTGACATTTGGGGATGAATGTTCCCAAGGGGAAGATATTAAAATGACCCCAAAAAGTACTTGAAAATGTGCCTCGGAAGTGCCTGGAATAGTAATTTTCATATATCTCAAAATTCACGCGTGATGTTAAAAATCCGACTAAATATTCTTGATCAGGGGGCAAAGTTGTGTAGGAAATGGGTCTAACCCTAATTTTAGAGCAACCGTAGCAAAATTTTATTTTCCCAAGTTTGCACAAAACAGTGGCAATCCGCGTTGCTACCGTGACGGTTGGACAAGTGTAAAAATGCCCTTCGTGATAGGTCCACATTGCGGACCAGGTGCGAAGATGTGTATTTTGTTGCCAATAATTTTTACCTCGGTCTAAGGGTTTTGGGTCTTGGGCCTAAGTCCTCTCATGCGTGAAAATACCTATACTTAGTCATATTTCACCTTCATATCATACAAGATATTCCCCAATACTCTTTCAAATATTTAGACAAATATTTCACCCTAGATTTCAAGTCCTAAAACTCATCCGAATTTTAAGGATTTCACTAAAGCTTCAAGTCTCCATTTCCAATCTTCATCAAGAATTCTCCAAAGTCAAGGTATGTGAGTTTCAACCATTGGAGACTTTCACCCATGGTGCCCAAGATTCCTTCTTACATAAATTGCATGTTTCTAACTTGATTTACTTATGAGTCTTACTTATTATGAATTTTACTGTGAACTATTTGGGGTTTCATAAAAGTGTGACTGTTTAAGCATGTTTTGAGCTATCAATCTTGAATCTATCTTGAGATTTGATGAAGGATTTTGATGTATATTGCATGATGGTATTACCAAGTATTGGTGGGTGGTTTTACATTGGATTTTCTTGCATGATTTCACTCTTGATTTGCATGGTTTTATACTAGCATTAACACCCGCCAAGTGTTTGACAAAATGTATGGTTAATGTATCTTGAGTTGATGAAGGACTAATGCTTGGCATAAGAGTTAAGTGACGTTATGATGATGAAAGGATGTTATGTATGTGTTGATTTCATGAGAAATGTCTATTGTATTGTCAGTTTACAATATCTAATTGAGGGGTGATGACTTAATCATCTTGAATGGGGGTGGTAAGCCATCAACCAATTAAGGGGTTGATACCTCAATCATCTCAGATGGGGTGATAGGCCATCAACCAATTGAGAGGTTGATACCTCAATCAGCTCGGATGGGGGTGGTAAGTCATCAACCAATTGAGGGGTTGATACATCAATTATCTCAGATGGGGGTGGTAAGCCATCAAACCAATTAAGGGGTTGATTTCTCACTAACTACTTAGGGTTAGTCTACCTTAGATTCCAAGTACTAAGTTGTTTGGTCTATGATGATGGTCTATTCCTACTAAAGTAATATGTTTCATATAAAGCATGTTTACTTCAAGTATCATCCATGCATGCTATATTGTATATGTTCACCTACTGCCTAATTATGCATTTTGATTATAATGCCTATCTATTGTTGCATTGCATCCTACATATTTAATACAGTCAAACGTACTAACACATAATCTATGCCTACATGATGTTACCATGTAGGAACTAGAGCCCTACTTGATCATGCTTCTCCTCCATGTGGCTAGTACGATATCACTCATAGCAAGTTGGTGAGTCCTCAACTTCGAGGGCATACTTCTCTTGATTTATGCTATGTATAGACTCTTTTTACTATGGTATGTTTGACTATGAGGGTGAGCCTGGTTGCTTGTCTTGGCCCCCGCTAAAGTTCTATGTTTAGAGGTGTTGTTGGGAAAGTTATTTAATGATGCTTTGAGCTTTGATTCTCTAGACTCAATATGTTTTATAATAGCCCCAGATTCCCTTATTTCTACTTTTTTATTGTTATTTAGTTACTTCCATGACCAAGGATGTGTAATGATATGTTAAGAGGCATGATTGGGGTCCCTTCAGGTTCCCCATTCGTCGTGCCACGTCTAGGCCCTAGGCTTGGGTCGTGAACATATACATAGTAAGAGAGTAGTATATGATATGCCATTAAACCAATGGTGCATGAAATGCAACGGTGCTCATATTATAGTGGGGATGGACTATAACGAACAAATCAAAACATGTGAGCTATTACATGAATTAGTCCGATAAAGACCTCTAATCTATAGGGGAAGATAACTTGACAAGGGTAATCTACATCACACCTGTCACGACCTAAGCCTAAAGCCTGAACGTGACCGGCGAATGGGGAACCCAAAGGAACTCCAAACAAGCCTCATAGCATATCATTGCACATCCTTGGTCGCAGAAGCAATGTAAAGCAACGTAACAAACATAAACAAGGGAAATTGGGACTAAGGGAGAGAGATTTATAGTTAAATAGCTTGAATATCATAAGAGAGTCAAAGCTCAAGCATAATACATAACATATCCAACAACACCTCTATTACATAGATAAGAGCGGGGGCCAAGACAAGCAACCGGGCTCACCCTCACAGTTAATACATACATAAATGAAATATAGTCTAAGAACATAGCATAAGAGAGTAGTCATTGTCCTTGGAATTGAGGACTCACCAAAGGCTAACTTGAACAATCCATCTAGCCATAAAAAGAATCAATAGGAGCTCCGGTTCCAACATGGTAACATCATATAGGCATAGAGTATGTGTTAGTATGTTGGAGTGTACTAAATATGTGGGATGCAATGCTTGCAAGAGATAGACAACATTATCAAAATGCATAATTGTAAGCAAAGGATAGGTATAACATCAATATGGCATGTATGCTCAATGCTCAAGATAAAACATACTAGTAAATCATGATCAAGGAATATAAACTCAAGGTTAGAAACATACTCAAACCCCTTTGTACCAACCTTCATGGAATAGGCCAAATGACCCCCACTCATCTCATGGTATAACATTTTTGAAGAGTGTTATCAATACCCCTACCATATGACATAGTTTTTTTTGGTGGGTAGTATAAGACAACCCCTACTTTACGATATCATCTTTTGGGTAGGAAACGTGATTCGTTCTATCTTATGGCATGGCCTTTTCAATATAATGTCTACACCTTACGATATGATCTTTTCAGTGGGAACTTTTTCTCTTTCTACCTTACGGTATGGCCATTTCAATAAAATGTCCACAACTTACGACATGATCTTTTTGGTGGGAATCTTTAGTCTTTCTACCTTATGGCATGTCCTTTTCGGTGGGGTGTCCATACCTTACGATATAATCTTTTCAGTAGGTACAATTAGCTACTCTACCTTACGGCATGGTCTTTTCGGTAGGATGTCCATACCTTACGATATAATCTTTTTGGTAGGAATTATTAAACACTCTACCTTACGGCATGGCATTTTCGGTAGGAATCATTAACCACTCTACCTTACGGCATGACATTTTCGGTAGGAATCATAGAACTAGCTCATCAAACCATTACATTCAAATCATCAGAACTCCCCTTTTTCTCGGAGAACACAACAAACATAACAACCCAACAATCTACATGCGACACCATAGGTACTTTTCAATGAAAACAACTAATATAGACATCCCTACCATCACCACAAAGTCATCATATACCTACATTTCCTCTCCTCTATACATCATATGCATACAATCATCTCATCATCATTCCATCATTATTTCATCATCATGTAGTCCTCATAACACTATTTAACTCATAAGACATGTATTGGACCTTCAATTCCTCAAGAAACCCTAGCCGGATATTTTATCAAACACTTAGCGGGTGTATAATGGAGGTAAAAGACCATGCAATTTAAAGATAAAATCATTCCAGAAGATCCATTGTAAAACCATCAATCAACACCTTGAAATACGCTCAAGACACATACATCAAAACCCCTCATCAAATCTTACATTAAATCTAAGATTTAAAGCTCAAACCATGCTAAAACAACCATACTTTCATGAACTCAAATCAATGTCCAGTAAATTTCTTAATGTACAATACCCAAATGTAAAAATTAACTTCAAATCATGCAATATTAGTAAAAAAGAGGCTTAGGTACCACGAGTGGAAGGACCCAATGGTTCAACACGACATACCTTGACTTTGGAAAATGCGTGAAGAAGATTGGAAATGGATACTTGAAGCTTGAATGAGATCCTTGATGAAATCCTTAAGATTCGTCATGAGTTTGGGACTTGAATTTAGGGTGAAATATGAGTCTAAGTGTTTGAGAAGATATTGGGGAATGTTAAGGATGACATGAGGGTCAAATAAGGCTAAGTATATGTATTTTTTATGTGTGGGAACCCTTAGGCCCAAGACATATAAGTCTTGGACGGAAAAAATTAAAACAGGCACCAAAAACAATAGGGGTGTGTCGTAGAGGCAACACGAAAACCCCACTGGATCGTATTTGCTACACAAATGAGTTCTACAAAAATGGGCATAAATCCTTCATTCAAACTCAGAATGAGGTAAAACCAAGTGCGTTGGAAAGCTAATTCAAAGGGATATAATTTGGTAGGTCGTGGGACATCAATTCTTTGTGTTCTAGGAGATATGCCCCTTCAAAGTTGACCCTCCTAAATACTGTTTTTTGCAATTTTTGGATTTTGATACGGTTGCTCTAAAATTTGGGTTAGACCCATTACCCACTCAATTATACCCCCTAAACAAGAATATGAAGTGGTATTTTCAAAATAATGAACGGATTTTTAGATATATAGAAATTACGAATCCGGGCACTTCCAAGGCACATTTTCGGGCACTTTTTGGGGTCATTACAATATCTCCCCCTTGGGAACATTCGTCCTGGAATGTCAAAGAAACTACAAGAGAAGAGCAATAATGAACAAATCATCCCCAACAAGAATGCAACATTACTTTTCAAACACCATTTTCAAAATCTCAACACAAGTGTAAAATGATCATAAATTTGTCAACTTAAACATGAATGCATATGAATTACATAGGGCTGAAATATGAGACTTAGAATCATAAAAGGAATTGATGTGTTATCATAAGCTTGAATAGAATGGAAGAGATATGGGTATTACTTTCCATGCCCGCTCCCCGAGAAAAACCTTTGACTAGACAACTCTTTCAAAAGGCCTTGAAGAACACTACATCATTATCAATCAACTTCTCCATTCATCCATCCAACACCTCCACGGGGACCTTCTCCTAAGACAACTTACCCTCCATAACACCTGCAACCTCAAAATGTCATATAACACCAGACTCACCAACACATCCCCTCAACATAGAAGCATGAAGAACTGGGCTAACAAAACACCTCTCCATAGGAAAATCCCCAAACTTATGCAACCTTACCAACCTCCCTCTACACTTTATAAGAAATCATAATCCTTAACTCAAGTGTCAATCTTAAATTCACCTAACCTACTTGGTACCATAGCCACCATCTCTCCCTTGGGAGACAACCTCCACTCTATCGTCTTCTCACCCAAACTTCTAACATTAATATGGCGGAATCAAGGTCTTGCTTAAACTAGACCTCCTCAACCAAAGACGATTTTGGAACCACAAAAAACACTATACTACCATTCTCAACTTCCCTCAAACTAACTTCCAATCTAACCAACCGATGGGCCCCACTAGTCTCCTCTTGCCACCATCAACAACACATGCTAGGCTACCTAGAGCACCTTCCGCAACATTAGCCTTACTGGGGAAAAATAATGCACACTCATTCATAATCCTTAAAGAATCTTAACCACTTTCTTGCTATCCACAATGCACACCTATCATATTTAGAAAACACTCTCTCATCCCCCAAGGCCTGCAACACTACTCCCAAATGATTCACAAGCTCTAAATAAATCAATACTTCATTACTAGAGATCACCACAACATACCGAGGTAGGGTTTTAAGACCCTATTCTAGAGACACATAAACATAGCCAATGCATAAATCAACCAAACAACTCAACCGATACTAATAATGCTCACTTGGGGACAAAGCTCAAACCAAAGATCAATCTTAGTGAAGCGACTAACCCATTGTAATTGACCAAATAGATCGTCTATCCTTAACCATCACATCACAACGGGTGCTACACTCATCGAAAGCATACCGTGCAAATAACCAAATCATCCCAAGACCTCCAACACCTCAACTAACTCCAACTGAGATCACAAGACATGACTCTGTACATTGATAACATGGGGCAACCCTTATAGACCCCTACTAGACATAATAGACTCATGTAACCATCCAGGATGCCTACACACATGAATCCTACTCAGACCAAGGATTAACACAAGAAATAGTAACCCTGACCTATCAAATCACCCTACGCAAAATGTCAATCACAACATTGGTCTCACTTAGGGTCAACTAAGTCATAGGAACAACAACTGAAGAGAACATACTCACAATCTCCGACAATAGCCCACTAAACTCAAGAAGCTTCTAATACACAAAGGAGTCAAGGTCTACTCTAATAGCTAATCACCTTCATCTTACTAGGGTCCACTTTAATGCCATCATGCACGACCTAGGAAGGCAACCTCTTACAACCAAAATTCTCATTTATCCTATCTAGCATCCAACCTCCTTCCTTAAACTTTGGAGTACTACCCTCAAATAACTCATACGCACTACCTTATTAGGGAATGAACCATCATATCATCACCAAAACCACCATAAGCCTATTAGAGTGGGGACTAAAGATCTTGTTCATTGAACTCATAGGCATAACTGATGTGCTAGTCCAACCAAAAGACACTACCCCAACTTCAAAATATCAGAAAGGGACATTCAAGGCCTCATCTATCACCAACAATTATTCTATAAACAACCAACTTAGGCTCAACACCTCTAATTCTCACAAGATAAAAACTGCAACCCTTTATAGGCCAATTGTACCTTAAGTCAAGAATGGACCTACTTCTTTTGCTACCACTTGACAACCTCCCACTCAAAGACGGGTTCATTAGGGAGTCGGATTCCAACTCTACGGGTCCTACCATCCATGGAGACACAACATGCATGCAACTATTCCATCCCAAGTACAACATCAAAATCCACCACATCAAATCCATCAAGCCACAAAGCAAAACCTAATGCAATACAAACCCGGATCAACACTTATAAACTTTCTAGCAACAACATACCCAACCAAGAGAATAGACACCAAAGATCTACATAACCACTTAGGCACACAAGAAGCCCCACCATCAACTAAAAGAATAGAGAAGAAATTGTGAAACTCAAATCCATCAAAATCAAAACCTTCTACTTACCTTCTTTCACCCTCCTCCTTGAAGCGACATGATCAACTAAAAGAGCAATGAACATTCGTTAGAGGGGAAAGCCCTATCTCGCTTCTAAAGTACCACATAGACCATGATGTAGGGAAACATTTCCTAAAACGTCTCATAGCCTACTAGTCATACTTGTGGTGCACAACACAACCTTGAATAAGACTCTAATTGACGCAGTGTGTTGGACTCCGAGAATCTATCAACCTAGTGATCTGATACCATCTTTATCATGACCCAAGCCTAGGGCCCAGATGTGACCGGCGAATGGGAAGCCTGAAAGAACCCAAAACAAGCCTCATAGCATATCATTCCATATCTTTGGTCGCGAAAGCAATGTGAAGCAACGTAAGAAACATAAACAGGGGAAATTAGGAGTAAGGGAGAGAGAGATTTATACTTAAATAGCTTGAATATCAAAAGAGAGTCAAAGTTCAATCATAATACATAACATGACCAACAACACCTCTACTACATAGCTAAGAGTAGGGGCCAAGATAAGCAACCACATTCACCCTCATAGTTAACACATATATAAATGAAAGATAGTCTTAGAACATAGTATAAGAGAGTAGTCATTGTCCCCTAAATGGAGGACTCACCAAGGGATAACTTGAACAATCCATCTAGCTACAAGAAGAATCAATAGGCGCTTCGGTTCCAACATAGAGTATGCGTTAGTATATTTGAATATATTAAGTATGAGGGATGCAATGCTAGCAAGAGATAGGCAACATAATCGAAATGCATAATTGTAAGTAAAGGATAGGTATAACATCAATATGGCATGTATGCTCAGTGCTCAAGGTAAAATATACTAGTAAATTATGATCAAGGAATATAAACTCAATGTGAGAAACATACTCAAACCCCTTTGTACCAACATTTATGGAATGGGCCAAATGACCCCCGCGCACCTTACAATATGACCTTTTTAAAGAATGTTATCAAAACCCCTACCATATGACATAGTCTTTTTGGTGGGTAGTATAAGACATTTCCTACTTTATGATATCGTCTTTTAGGTATAAAACATGATTCATTCTATCTTACGACATGGCCTTTTCAATAGAATATTAATATCTTATGATATGATCTTTTCAGTGGGAACCTTTAGCCTTTCTACCTTACGTCATGGATTTTTCAATAGAATATCCACACCTTATGATATGATCTTTTTGGTGGAAATCTTTAGTCTTTTTACCTTACGACATGGCCTCTTCGGTGGAGTGTTCATACCTTACGATATAATCTATTTGGTAGGCGCAATTAGCTATTCTACCTTACGGCATGACCTTTTTGGAAGGGTATCTATACCTTATGATATAATATTCTGAGTAGGAATCATTAAACGCTCTACCTTATGTCATGGACTTTTCGGTAGGAATCATTAACCACTTTACCTTACGGCATGGCCTTTTCGGTAAGAATTATAGAACTAGCTTATCAAACCATTACATTCAAATCATCAAGAAAGAACTCCTTTTTTTCCCAAGAACACAACAAACATAAGAACCCAACAATCTCCATGCGAAACCATAGGTACTTTTCCATGAAAATAACTAATATAGACATCCCTATCATCACCACAAAGTCATCATATACCTACAATTCCTCTTCTCATTATACATCATATATATACAATCATCTCATCACCATTCCATTATTATTCAATCATCATATAATCATCATAACACCATTCAACTCATAAGAATTGCATTAGACCTTTAAATCCTCAAGAAACCCTAGCCGGACAATTTATCAAACACTTAGCAATTGTATAATGGGGGTAAAAGACTATGCAATTTTGTGATGAAATCATGCAGGAAGATCCATTGTAAAACCATAAATCAACTCCTTGCAACACCCTCAAGACATACATATCAAAACCCCTCATCAAATCTTACACTAGATCCAAGATTTAAAGCTCAAAACATGCTAAAACAATCATACTTTCGTGAACTCAAATAAATGTCCAGTAAATTTCTTAATGTAAAAGACCCACGTGTAAAAATCAAATTTAAATCATGCAATATTAGTAAAAATGAGGCTTAGACACCATGGGTGGAAGGACCCAATAGTTCAACACCACATACCTTGACTTTGGAGAACTCTTGGAGAAGATTGAAAATGGAGACTTGAAGCTTGAATGAGATCCTTGATGAAATGATTAAGATTGGTCTTGAGTTTGGGACTTGAATTTAGGGTGAAATATGAGTAAGTGTTTGAGAGGATATTAGTGAATGTTAAGGATGATATGAGGTTGAAATAAGGCTAAGTATATGTATTTTCAATTGTGGGAACCCTTAGGCGCAGGACTTGTAAGTCTTGGACCAAACAAATTAAAACAGGCACCAAAAACAACAAGGGCACATCGCGGAGGCGACACAAAAATCCTACTAGAATCTGCATTTTCTACTCAAATGAGTTCTACGAAAATTGGCATAAATCCTTCATCCGAACTCAGAATAAGGTGAAACCAAGTTCGTTAGAAAGCTAATTCAAAAGGATTTAATTTGATAAGTCGTGGGCCACTCAATTGTTTGTGTGCTAAGAGATAATCCCCTTCAAATTTGACTCCTAAATAGCAGTTTTTTGCGATTTTTGGATTTTGAAACAGTTACTCTAAAATTTGGGTTCGACCCATTTCCTACTCAATTTGACCCCCTAAACAAGAATATGAGGTCAGATTTTTAAAATATCTAATGGAATTTTAGATATATGGAAATTAAGTTTCCGGTCACTTTTGAGTCACATTTTCAAGCATGTTTTGGGTTTGTTACAACACCCTACAACCACGCCTTTTTGGTGGATGGTCACCTTTCTTACGACCACGCCTTTTCAGAAGGATTTTATTATCATATTATATCAATAAATGTAACCATTCCTAACGACCTAGTCTATTCGATAACGGCTTCCTTTTTTATGTTGGCACATAGTTCAAGAAAATGGAGAGGGCCCTTGGGGATAGCCCTTACGCCCCCAATCCATCGGTGCTAAGTCAAGACATCCCATGAAAATACTTATACATGCTTTCAAAAGAGATGCAGTAGTCATTTCAAATCCTTCTAATGCACATTTAGGCTCAAAAGCCAAACCATAATTCATAATCATGATATTTATGCATAGGAATAGCTCATGCTCATGAAAATGTGGTACAAACACCCAATTTGGTCAAAGAACCAATAACCATAGACATTTATGTGACCAATTCTTGTCATAACTAATATCTAATCAAAATCATTTACATAAACATAATTGGGCTTAACTCACTTCATAATCGTAAAAATCGACGGTTATGAATGCATATGCTATGAATGAGATGAGAATGACATGGGTAGTAGAACTCAAACTTTAATCAAAAATATATGGTGAAATTCAAGTAAAGACATAAGTAAAATTCAGGTTTAAAACATAATATAGATTACCCATGAACAAAACAAGCTTAAAAGGGGACATGCATATTCATAACTTCATAACTCCAATGCATTTCATCATATTAGGGCTTGAATCACTTTAAAATCAATAAATAAACATAGCCCATACCTCAATTGAATTTAATAAATCATAATATTGAAAACACATATTTAAAGTAAGCTAAAATTTATGATGATTTAAGAAAAAGGATTTTTGGTCTTCTTGGTTGAAAGGGTCCAAGAATCAGACCCATATACCTTTGCTAATGACGAAGATTTAAGAAGAAATTTGAAGAAGAATGAGCCTTCCCTTGATTCCCAAGCCCACAAGAGTTCCTTGAAAGAGACTTGATACAATTTTCAAATGTGAGGAATGAATTTAAATGGTAGGAATAAAGTTAGGTCATTGGGAATCCTTTAGGTAGCTAGGAAGTCATAAGAGACCCTTAGAATAAACTATAATTACAAAAATGTCATTAATGAAATAAGTTGAAAAAATTGAATAACATCGTTTCAAGGGAGGCTATATGGTATGTGAGACATCACACGGATTGTATACTCATCCCTGAACCAACATTTAGAAAAGTTATCACTTGACGAAGGTCCAAAAAAATAATCCCATACTTAGAATTTTTTATGAAATCATCCTTAGAGGAGACTACATGTGTTGTGTAGTGTCACACGGGCCGTGACACTGCCCATACCCCTCCCCTTAGAAAATGTCTCGTGACAAAGTTACGAGTTGGTGATTCCAAACATAGAAAAATTTCACTCCAGAAGTTCTGTGGGTGGCCACACAGGCCGTGTAGTTGGCGGTGATGCTAAACTTGCTAAGATTGAGGGATTTCAAGCCAAGGCCACCACACGGCTCACCACACGATTTGTGAAGTTTCAGACGGACCGTGAGGGGTCTAAGTGTGGTATGCCTTACTTTCAAACTCCACTCTTAAGGGCCATCATACCTCCATAGGCCAAGGGTCCCTTTATGGGGGCTTAACACGGGCCTTGTGACCTCACACAGACCATGAGGGCTCCCATGGACCATCACCTTGGTCCAACACTTCCTGAAACCAAAATTTTCAAGCTCTAATGAAGTCGTATAATGTTTAGGTCCTAACATCATCTCCCTCTTGGGGACATTCGTCCTCGAACGTGCAAGGACAAGGCTTGAAAGGCTTGTTTAGATCATGACACTTCAAAATATAAGACCCAATGCATAGTTCATCACTTCAAAATCATAAAGTCATTAAAACTTACATGAAAACGTATTCAAATCGTTCAAAACATCATTGAAATCATTTTGGTGCACATGTATGCATGTCATGTCATGAAACTCAAGAATGAAAGAGTTAGGACCACTTGGAGAAAAAAAAGGAAGGACCTAGTACTTTAGGATTGAGTATATTGGAAAAGATGGGGATATCATTTCATCATGTCCAACTATGCATCCCATGTAGCAGTCTCCATATGTTGATTTATTCAAAGCACCTTAACCGAAGCCACATCCTTGTTATTGAGCTGTTTCACTTGCCTATCAAAAATCTCCATCGAAATTTCCTCATAAGACAAGTTCTACACAATCTCAACACCTTCCAAAGGCACAATAATACTAGCATCACCAACCAATTTTCTCAACATAGACATATGGAAGACTGGATGAATAGAACTCAAATCCGGAGGCAACTCCAACCTATAAGCCACATACAAAATTCGCTCCATAATCTCTTAAGGTCCTATATACTACGAAATTAGCTTGCCCTTCTTATCAAAACACATGACACCCTTCATAGGTGAGACTTTCACATACACCCAATCACCAACATGAAACTCAAGGTCCCTCTTCCTAATATCCAAATAGGACTTTTGGCGACTTTGGACATTCTTCAACCTCTCCCTAATGAACTTCACTTTCTCTATAGCCTCCAATACCAAATCAGGGCCAATCAAAGCCACCTCTCCCAACTCAAACCACCCCACCGCAGACTATATCTCATACTATACAAAGTCTCAAACAGTAATGGTGCCATACTGTTGTTAGCATGAAAGTTATTATTATAAGCAAACTCGATGACTGGAAGATGGTCATCCCAATTACCTTTGAAATCCTAACACCCAAGCACTCAACATATCCTCCAAGGTTAGAATTGTCCTCTTGGATTACCCATCGATTTGAGGATGAAAAGTGGTGATCATCTTTACCTTAGTACCAAGTCCTCTTTAAAATGACCTCTAATAGTGAGAAGTAAATTGGGTACCATGATCTAATATGATAGAACTAGGCACACCATGCAACATCACCAACTCTTGGATGTATAACCTTGCATAATCTTTGATACCAAAAGTAGTCTTGACCTATAGGAAGTGAGCCAACTTAGTCATCCGGTCAACTATAACCCAAATGGAGTCAAATTGCTTTCGGGTCTGAGGCAATCCAACCACAAAATCCATGTTCACATCTTCCCACTTCCAAGTAGGAATCTCAATCTCTTGAGTCAACCGACTAGGCCTTTGGTGCTCTACATTCGCTTGTTGAAAATTAGGGCATTCGGATACATACTTGGCTATGTCCTTCTTCATACCATGCCACCAATACACTTCCCCCAAATCCTATACATCTTAGCAGACCCCAGGTGAACAGAATAATGGGAGTTATGGGCTTCACTTATGAACACCCTCCAAAGATCACCTACCTTCGAAAAACACAACTGATCTTGCTACTGAAGCATACTATCTCCCCATTGGGAAAAGACCTCAATCTTCATCTCGGCAACTAATTTCTTCAATTCAACTAACGATGGATCTGGGTATTTCTTAGCCTTTACATCAATAGCCACCGAAGATTCAGTGCCCTATTATGAACATGAATACCACCACCATTAAATTCGTCCAACCTAACACCCAACCTAGCTAGTTGGGGTGAACATCATTTGCCAACTCCTTTTTCTCCTCCATAACATGAGCCACACTTCCCATAGATAGCCTACTAATTGCATCAACTACAACATTGGCCATGTCGGGATGATATTAAACACTCATGTCGTAGTCCTTAAGGAGTTCCAACCATTTCCTTTGTCTCAAGTTAAGATCCCTTTGAGTGAACACATATTGCAAACTTTTGTGATCGGTGAAAACATCAACATGCACCTTGTATAAAATAGTATCTCCAAATTTTCAAAAGCAAATACCACTGCTGCTAATTTAAGGTCATGAGTCGGGTAATTATGCTCATGTAACTTCAATTGTCTTAATGCATAAGCTATCACCTTATCATGTTGCATAAGCACACATCCCAACCCAATCCGTGAGCAATACACCATGAACCATCTAAGCCATCCGGTAAGGTCAAAATAGGAGTCTATGTAAGTTGATCCTTTAACATTTGAAAACTCCTTTCACATTCCTTCGAACACACAAAATTTAGCCTTCTTTTGGGTAAACTTAGTCAACGGAGATACAATAGACAATAACCCTTCAACAAACCTCCTATAATAGCCATCCAACCCAAGGAAACTCTAAATATCCAAACGAGTCAATGGTCTAGGCCAATTCTTCACGGCCTCAGTCTTTTTTGGATCAACCTTGATGCTATCATCAGACACTACATGACCAAGAAACGCTACTTCACCCAACCAAAACTCACACTTGGTAAACTTAGCATACAACTTCTTCTCGCTTAAGGTTTGAAGAACCAGCCTCAAATTGGTCCATATGTTCTTGCTAACTTCGAGAGTAAATAAGAATATCATCAATGAAGATAACTCCAAAACTATCGTGTAATGGTCTAAACACCTGATTCATAAGATCAAAAGACACGGGTAGAGCATTAGTCAAGCTGAATGATATCACCACAAATTCAAAGTGCTCATACCTATTCTGATAAGCCATCTTAGGAATATCACACTCCCTCACCTTCAACTAATGATAACCGGACTGGAGGTCAATCTTTGAGAAATGGGTAGCCCCTTAGAGTTGATCAAACAAGACATCGATTCTAGGAAATAGATATTTATTCTAGATAGTTACCATATTCAATTGCCTATAATCAATACACATCCGAAGAGATCCATCTTTTTTTCTTACAAATAACACCAGAGCACCACATAGGTATATACTTGGCCTAATGAAATCTTTCTCTGGCAAATCCTTCAAATTCTTCAATTCAGCTAATGCCATATAATAAGGAGGAATAGACATACGTTGAGTATCTAAGAGAAGATTATGCCAAAGTCTACTTCCCTTTTGGGAGGGGCAAGTCTTCGGGGAATACATCTGGAAACTCATTCACTATTGGGATCGACTCAAGAGTGGGTGACTCGGAATCCACATCCTTGACCCTCTCAATATGGTAAATACACCCCTTGGAGATCATCCACCAAGCCTTAAAGTAGGAAATAAACCAACCTTTAATAGCAAAGTCACTACCCTTCCATTCATGAATGACCTTATCCCGAAGTTGGAACTTGACCTTCTAAGTTCTACAATTTATAGAGGCATATGATGCATGCCACCTAGTCTATCTCGAGAATCACATCAAAATCAAAAATCTAAAGTTCCAAAAGGTCACAGGGGAAAACTTTATGCAACACAGTGATAGGACAACCATGATAAATTCTATGAGCAATAACAGATTCACCCATGGGAGTATAAATTGAAAAGGGCTCCCTCAAAATTTCAAGACTCAAACCAAGCTTAACAACCAATAGAGGAGTCAGAAAAGATAAAATTGCCCCTAGATCAAGTAAAGCATAAGAATCAAAATCAAAGACTTTTAACGTACCAGTCACAAAATCGAGAGCCTCCTCAACCTCCTGGTGAGCATGAATAGCATAGAACCTGTTGTTCCTCAGGGAAGTATCTTGTGGAGCTCTATGTTGGCCCTTCCTACCTTGAGCCACTTAACCTTGTCCTCTATGAGCATTTTTAAGACAATCAACAACCTTGCATTTTCGGTTACCACACCCATAAAATGCACCCAACTACTTGCAACATGAACCTGTGTGATTCCTTCCACACTTGTCACAACGTGGATACAATAGTCCACTACCAACCAGTGACCTAGGATGAAACGACCCCAAAAAGTACGTGAAAATGTGCCTCGGAAGTGCCCTAAATCATAATTTCCATATACCTCAAAATTCATGTTTGATATCAAAAATTCGACTTCGTGTTTTTATTTAGGGAACAAAACTGATTGGGAGATGGGTCTAACCCCTATTTACAAACAACCATAGCAAAATTTGAAAATCATAAAATGCGATTTCCAATGAGCTAGCGCACCCAGGCGCGACACACCAAGGGCGTGCTAGTGTGTATTTTATGCCCAGTTATTCGTTGCTCAATCCAAGGCTTTTGGTTCTTGGACCTAAGTCTTCCAATACGTGAAAATATCTATACTTAGCCATACTTCACCTTCATATCATCCAAGATATTCCCCAATACTCTCACAAACACTTAGACAAATATTTCACTTAAAATTCAAGTGTCCAAATCTCTTCCGGAACTTAAGGAATTCATCCAAGCTTCAAGACTCATTGAAATCTTCATCAAGAAATTCTCCAAAGCTAAGGTATGTAGGTTTCATTCATTGTTCCTTTCACCCATGAAGCCCAAACTTCCTTTTTACTTAAGTTGCATGATTTCAATTTGATTTAATTATGGGTCTTACTTATTGTGAATTAGACTATGAACGATGTTTGCTTTTCATGAAATTCTAATTGTTTTAGCATGTTTTAAGCTACGAATCTAAGATCCACTGTAGGATTTGATGAAGGGTTTTGATGAATATTGATTGAGGGTATTACCAAGTATTGATGGATGGTTTTATATTGAATTTTCTTGCATGATTTCATCACTAAATTACATGGTTTTACACTACCACTAGACACCCGCCAAGTTTTTGATAAAATGTTTGGTTATGATTTCTTGAGAATTTGAAGGCCCAATGCATATCTTATGAGTTAAATGACTTTATGATGATGAAAGAAATATATGTATATGATATTCTTATATATCATGTTGGAAATTGACCATGCCCCACTCGAGGGGTCGTGAGCCTGAGTAACTATGTCAAGGAGTCTATACCTTGATAACCATCTCGAGGGATTTGTACCTTGATAATCGAATTGAGGGGTTGGTACCTCAATCACCATGGGTGGTAGGGTGAGATGATCCACCAATCAATCTAGGGTTTATAACTTGATAACCGAATTAAGGGGTTGGTACGTCAATCACCATAAATGGTAGGGTGAGATGATCCACCAACCAATCAAGGGGTTTGTACCTTGATAACCGAATCAAGGGGTTGGTACCTCAATCATCATGGGTGGTAAGGTGAGACAATCTATCAACCAATTGAGGGGTTGGTACCTCAATAGACTATGAATCCTATAATGATGGTCTCTTCTTGCATATGTATAATATTCTATGCAAGCATGATTTATTTCAAGCATCTTCCATGCATGCCATATTGCTACATGATTATTCATTGCCTATGTCATGCATTCCGATTATGCTGCTTATCTCTTGTTGCATGGCATGCTACATAATTAGTACATTCAAACATACTAACGCATACTCTATACCTACATGATGTCACCATGTAGGAACCAGAGTCCCACTTGAGCATCTTCTTCAATATGGCTAGTACGACTTCTCTTAAGTAGTTGGTGAGTCCTCCATTCCGGGGATAATGTATATGATATCATGTTATGTGCTAAGACTAACTTTTTTTATGTATGTATTGAAATGAGAGTGTGTCCAATTGCTTGTCTTGGCCCCCGCTCCTATCTAAGTTTTTGAGGTGTTGTTGGACATGCTATGTATTGAGCCTTGACTCTCTTGTTTTGATTTTTATGTTATGAAAGTTTACCTTTAGCCTCTTTGACCTTGTTTTTAATCTAATTATGTTGTTTAATTGCTTCTGCGACCAATGATATGTTAAGAGGCTTTTTTGGGGTCCCTTCGAGTTTCCCATTTGCCATGTCACGTCTAGGCCCTAGGCTTGGGTCGTGGAAGACTTGGTACCAGCGCACTAGGTTGTTAATGGTCCTCAGTATCCAACACACTGCGTCGATTGGAGTCTTGTTCATGATTGTATTGTGCACTATAACTTCGAGCTAGAGGCTATGAGACATTTTAGGAAATGTTTCCCTTCTTCTTGATCTAAGTCATGCTATAAAAATCAGGTGAGTTTTACCTTTAACAAATGCTCTTTATCATATTTAGATCATGCCAAACATATAAGAAAGGAGAGCCCGCACTCCCAAGGAACAACCGACTCATGGTGAGCTCCGGGACGCTCTCACTTTACTTGCTCAAGCTATGGCCAATCAAGTCAATCAAGGGGCCCAAGTCCCTTACGCTCCTACCCCGGGATATAGGGTAAGATACTTCACAAGGATGAACCCATTGTAATTCTATGGGTCTAAGGTAGATGAGGACCCTCAAGAGTTTATTGATGAGGTCTACAAGGTATTGGCTATCATGGGTGTTAGGTCGGAAGAGAAATCAAAGTTAGTGGCCTACCAACTCAAAGGGGTAGAACAAATATGGTTTTAATAAATGGAAGGAGGAGAAGGAAATTAATATTATGGTGTTTTGGAATGAGTTCAAGATAACTTTTCTTAATCGGTTCTTCCCTCTTGAGCTTAGGGAGGCCAAGATAGTGGTGTTTATGAGTTTGAAACAAGGTTCTATGAGTGTGAGGGAGTATGCCCTAAAGTTCAATCAACTCTCTAAATATGCTCTCCACTTGATTGCTGACCCAAGCTCTAGAATGAACAAGTTCGTGATGGGTGTATCCGATTTGGTAAGTGAGGAATGCCTGTCTGCTATGCTGATTAGTGACATGGATTTGTCCCGTTTGATGACCTATGCCAAACAAATGGAGGAGGAAAAGTTGAGGAAGAGGTAGATTTATAAGGCCAAGAGGGCCTGTTTTGTGAGAACGTTCCAAAGTCGAAAAGGTGGTCAGTTTCATCAAGTCCAAGGATCTTCTCATTCTTCTAATTAGGGGGTTTTCCAATGATATCCCAAGGGCCCAAGGTGAAGATGGTGTGGTTCCTAATGATATGTGTCCAAGATGTGGTAGGGGTCATGGAGGCCAATGCTTGAGAGATACTAATGAATGTTATGAATGTGGGGAAATGGGTCATAAAAAGATTAATTATCCTCGTAACCGCAATAAGGGTAAGGAGGTTCATCCACAAGGTGAAAAATGTGGTTCCTTTAGGGAGAGGTCATCAACAAGGTGCTGCCCCAAGCATAATCAGTTCTATGCACTTCAAGGGAGGCAAGGGGTTGAGGAGGTTCCTGATGTCATCACTGTGTATGTTAAAAGTTTTTTATTTTTATGTATATGCATTGATTGATCCAGGTGCCACTCTTTCTTTTGTTACCTCTTTTGTTGCCAAAAAGTTCTATGTTGAGCCTGAATTATTATGTGAGTCTTATCATGTATCTACTACTATTGGTGCACTTATTATTGCTAGAAAGGTCTACAGAAATTGTCCCATTTGTATTTTGCATAAGATATTGCCTTGTGATCTTGTTGAGTTGGAAATAGCAGATTTTGATGTCATACATGAGATGGATTGGTTGCATACATACTATGTCTCTATTGATTGTAGAAGCCATAGGGTCAAATTCCAATTCCCAAATAAAGTCGTCCCTAAGTGGGAGAGTCATGATGTGGTGGTCAAGGATAGGTTCATCTCTTGCATTAAAGCCCACAAGTTGATCTCTAAGGGGTATCTCTATCATCTTTTAAGGGTAAGGGATATGGAGTCCAAGGTCCTTCCTATAGAGTTGGTTTTGATTGTAAATGAGTTCCTTGATGTCTTTCCAAATGACCTTCTTCATGTTCCTCCTAAAAGAAAATAGATTTAGTATAGACCTCCTTCCCGAAACTCAGCCCATTTCTATTCCCCCTTACCGTATGGCCCGGGTGGAGTTAAAGAAGTTGAAGGAGTAATTGAGGGATTTGTTGGACAAGGGTTTTATTAGGCCTATCTAATCACCTTGGGGTGCACAAGTGTTTTTTGTGAAGAAGAAGGATGGGTCCCTTAGAATATGTATTGATTACCGACAACTCAATAGGGCCACCATAAAGAATAAATGTCCGCTTCCAAGGATTGATGATTTTTTGACCAATTGTAAGGGGCTAGTCACTTTTCTAAGATTAATCTTCGGTCCAAGTGTCATCAAGTGAAGGTGAGCGAGTGTGATATTCCTAAGATGGCCTTCCGGACCAGGTGTGGGCATTATGAGTTTGTTGTGATGTCCTTTGGTTTGACCAATGCACCGACTATCTTCATGGATCTTATGAATAGGATCTTTAAGCCCTACCTTGATTTATTTATTGTGGTCTTCATTGATAATATTTAGATCTATTCACAAAGCGAGAAGGAGCATATAGGCCATTTGAGGGTAATGCTACAAAGATTGAGGGTAGAGAAGTTGTATGCTAAGATGAGAAGTGTGAATTTTTGTTGAAGGAGGTTGCCTTCCTAGGTCATTTGGTGTCGGGGGACGGTATCAAGGTGATCCTAAAAAGACGGACGTGATTATAAATTGGCCTAGACCATTTAGACCATCGAATATTAGGAGTTTCTTAGGCTTAGCGGGTTAGTATCTGAGGTTTGCGAATAGGTTCTCTTCTATTGCTTCTCCCATGACTAAGCTGACCCAAAAGAAGGCTAAATTTGTGTGGACTGATAAGTGTGAAAAGAGTTTCCAAACATTGAAAGATAAGCTTGTGTCCATTCTTGTATTATCACTACCAGAAGGGCTAGAGGATTTGTTTTGTATTGTGATGCTTCAAGGGTTGGTTATGGTTGTGTATTGATGCAAAATTGTAAGGTGATAGCCTATGCTTCTAGACAACTCAAAGTACATGAGAAGAATTATCCTACCCATGATCTTGAATTAGCCGCCGTGGTCTTTGCTTTGAAAATTTGGCGTCACTATTTCTGTGGGGTACATGTTGATGTGTTTACCGATCTTCAGAGTCTCCAATATGTCTTCACTCAAAAACATCTCAACTTGAGACAAAGAAGGTGGTAAGAACTTCTTAAGGACTATGATATGAATGTGCATTATCATCCCGGTAAGGCTAATATGGTGGCGGATGCTTTGAGTAGGGTGCCTATGGGTAGCCTAGCACATGTTGATGATGGTGGCAAAGGGGTGGCTAGGGAGGTCATCAGTTGGCTAGATTTGGGTTTAGGTTGGAAGAGGTGGATAATGGGGGTGTTATGGTAGTTGATGGATCTAAATCTTCATTGGTTGAGGAGGTGAAAGCTAAGAAAAATCTTGACCCCGCTTTGTTAGAATTGAAGGCATTGGTAAAAGGTGGTGAGATAGAGGTTTTCTCCCCCGGGGGAGATGGTGTCCTTAGATACCAAGGTAGATTATGTATGCCTTGTATTGATGCCTTGTATTGATGGCTGGAGAGAAAAGATTCTTGATGAGGCTCATGGTTCTTCCTAACCTATTCACTCCGGTTCTACTAAGATGTATAGAGATTTGAGAGAGGTGTCTTAGTGGGGAGGTATGAAGAGGGACATTGCCAAATTTGTATCCGGTTGTCATAGTTGGTAACAAGGCAAAGCTGAACATCAAAGGCTGGGTGGCCTAGCCCAAGACAGAGAGATTCCTACTTGAATATGGGAACATATTAATGTGGATTTTATGCTTGGGTTACCCAAGACTATAAAGGGTCTTGATTCCATTGGGTTGTGGTTGATAGGATGACTAAATCGACTCACTTTCGATCGGTTAAGACCACATATGGGGCTAAAGATTATTCCAGGTTGTACACTCATGACTTGGTGAGGTTGCATGGGGTTCCTTTGTCCATCATATTGGATCATGGTGCTCAATTTACTTCACATTTATGGAGGTACTTTCAAAGGGGTTTTGGGACAAGGGTTAATCTTAGTACGACCTTTCACCCTCAAACGGATGGACAAGCCGAAAGGACTATCCAAACACTTAAGGATATGCTTCGGGCTTGTGTACTGTAGTTGAGGGGTAGTTGGGATGATCATCTTCCATTGATTGAGTTTGCCTATAATAATAGTGTCACGACCCAAGCCTAGGTCCTATTCATGACACGACGTATAGGGAACTCGAAGGGACCCCAAGCAAGCCTCTTAACATATCATTACACATCCCTGGTCGCGGAAGCAACAGAATATAACAAGAAGTAGTAAATCGGGATAAATGGGGCTAAGGGACAACTTTATAACATCAACATCAAGTGTCAAAAGGAGTCAAGCTCATATCATATATACATAACATGTCAAACAACACCTCTACTACATAGATAAGAGCGGGGACTAAGACAAGAAATCGGGCTCACCCTCATAATAATGACAATAGGTACTCCAAACATACAAGACATAGTCTAAACATAAGCTTGAGAGAAGGTAGATATTGTCCCCGGACTTGAGGACTCATCATAAGATATCTCGAACAATCTGCCTAGCCATGAGGAGAATCAATAGGCTCTTCGGTTCCTACATGGTGATATCATGTAGGCATAGCGTATGCTTTAGTACGTTTAATTATACTAAGTGTGTAGGATGCACTGCAACAAGAGATAGGCATCATAGGCAAAATGCATAATCATAGGCAATAGACAGCATACTAACAATATAACATGTATGAATGATGCTTGAAGTAAAAACATGCTTCCACAGAATATAAGACAAACATGCTTCCATAGAATATAAGACATGTGTAGGGAATGACCATTCTTAGTGCAATCCAAGGCCTACCACCTCCTTGGAGAGGAGCATAAGGTACAAACCCCTTCATGAGGTCGATCGAGTACAAACCCCCTAACAGGTTGATGGGTACAAACCCCCAACATGGTTGATAGAGTAAACCCCCCCCCCCAACGGGTTGATGGATTACAAACCCCCTAACAAGGTTGATGGGTCCCAACCCCCAACAAGGTTACCCAGGCCTACCACCCCTAAGCTAGGCGATCGAGGTACAAACCCATCAATAGGTTACCCAGGCCTATAACCCCCGAGTTAGGCTTGCTCATCCCCAACACTATAGAAATAGTATCATATAGATATGCACATTTCTCCATTTATCATATAGTCATTTAGCCATACATTCCTCTCATCATCATATAACCGTCATATTCCCATATTCCTTTCATCATCATATAATCATCATATACATACATCATTTTCATCATCACTTTATCATCATATAGTCAATCAACTCATAAGACATGCGTTAGACCCTCAACTCCTCAAGAAACCTTAACCGAACATTTTATCAAACACTTAGAGTGTGTGTAGTGCTAGTGTAAAATCATGCAATTCAAGAGTGAAATCATGTAAGAAAACTTGAAGTAACATAGTCCACTAATATTTGGTAATACCGTCTTAGAAAATACATTGAAACCCCTTATCAAATCCCAAGAGAGATCATGGTTCTAAAGCTTAAAATATGCATAATCATAATAGGTAACTCATCTCATGGTATAGACTTAAAAATGAGTAATCATGCATTTTCAACCAAAATTTCATAAAATCCCAATATAGTATATGGTAATAATCTCTAATGAATAATACCCATAAGCAACACAACTTGGAAACATATAATTTTCATAGAAATGGAAGATTGGGCTTTATAGATGAAAGGTACCCATGAATGAAACCCGCATACCTTATACCTTGAATTTCTTGAAATTGAGTTGTGAAAGACTTGAAATTTGGAAGTGGGCTTGGAATACAATGCTTATCTCTTGAGTTTCCTTGAATTTATATTGGTGTTTTGATGGAGGCTCTTGAGAGAATTTGAGAGTGTATTACAATTGGGAGGAATGAATTTGACATTTAGGAATACGGTTAGGTCTTTAGGAGGTGTTAAGATAGTATAGGAATTCCCAAAATACCAATAGAAATGGCTAAATTTATGAAATGCCATTAATGAGGCAGAATTTGGCAAAAACTAGTATATACCCCTGCACATGCAAGTTCTACAAAAATAGGCATAACTTCTTCATCCAAATTCTAAATAAGGTGAAAACAAGTGCATTGGAAAGCTAATTCAAAGATATTTGATTTGGTAGGTCATGGGACACCCATTCCATTGTGTGCTAAGAGATATGCCCCTTTAAAATTTCCTCCTTTCGATACTTTTGTAAAACTTAGCCAACGGAAATTCCTTTGAACTTGGCTTGATGTAGGGGACCCACAATGGTCTTAAATGACATAAATAAGTTTGAATTAGATCTGAATGAGAGCTTGAAGCTTGAATGAGTTTCTTGAGATCCATAAGTGAGTTTGGGACACTTGAATTGGGTGAAATATTTGTCTAAGTGCTTGAGAGAGTACTGGGGAATGTCTTGTATGATATGAAAGTGAAATATGGCTAAGTTAGGTATTTTAACGTATGGAAGGCTTACACCCTAGACCCAATAGCCTTGGACCGATCTCATAAAACTGGGCACAAAATAACACACTGGCGCATCGTGCCAGTGATACGAAATAGCCACAGGAAATTAACATTTTGAAATCTCATATTTTACTATAGTTGCTCTAAAATCGGGGTTAGACCCTTTTCCCCCTAAATTTGACCCTCTGAACAAGAATATGAAGTTGGATTTCAATATCACAAATGAATTTTTAGATATATAGAAATTACGATTCCGGGCACTTCCGAGGCATATTTTCGGGCACTTTCTGAGGTCGTTTTAATATCTCCCCCTTGGTAACATTCATCCCCGAATGTTAAAGAAATGTATATGAGAGACACAAATATGACCATTTCTGCCCACATAGAGATGCAACAATGCACTTCAACATCATTTCATCTTATCATAAGTATAAAATCATCATGGACTTTCTCAATATAACCATGAATGCATGCAATGACATAGGGGCTGAAACATAAGGCTTGGAATCATGAAAGGACTTGACATGTTATCATAAGCTTAAATATAATGAAAGAGATAAGAGTACAACTTTTCCATGCCACTCCTCGAGAGACACTTTCGACTAGACGAACCTTCCAAAGAGCCTTAACGAACACCACATCCTTATCAATCAATCTTTACTCATATTCACACAACTTCTCCACTGGACTTTCTCATACGTCAACTCATCCATCACAACACCCACAACTTCAAGGAGTTCTATATCACTAGAGTCACCAACATATCCCTTCAACCTAGAAGTATGTAAAAAAAAACTGGACAAACCATAACCACATCTAAAGGCAATTCCCATTCATATGCAACCTCACTAATCTTCCTCAACACTCTATGATGACTCCACAAACCACAAACTCAATCAGTGGAAGATGATCATCCCAACTACTCATGAATTTCACTGCACAAGCCCTATGCATATCCTCAAGTAATCTCACCAACTCATGAATGTTTAATTTAGCACACTCTTCAGCACCATAAATAGTCTTAACTGATAAAAATATATGAACCAATTGCATAACCCTATCAAACACACCCCAAAAAGAATCAAAACCCTTTCCAGTCTCGGGCTATCCAACCCCAAAATTCATGTTAATCACCTCCCACTTCCAAGTAGGAATCTCTATGTCCTAGGTTAGGTCACCCGGCCTTTGATGTTTGGCTTAACTTGTTGACAACTATGACAACCGGAAACAAAATTGACAATGCCCTTCTTCATGCCTCCCTACCAATACACATCTCTCAAATCTCTATACATTTGGTAGAATTGGGGTGAATAGGATAAGAAGAATTATGGGTATCATCAAGGATCTTTTCTACCAAGCCATCAACATAAGGTACACACAACCTACCTTGGTACCTAAGGGAACCATCTCCCCTTGGGAGAAAACCTCCACCTTGCCCTCTTTCACCAAGGCCTTCAATTCTACAAGGAGGAATCAAGATCTTGCTTTGCTCTTACATCATCAAACAATGAAGATTTAGAACCATCAACAACAATAACACCACCATTGTCAACCTCTTTCAATCTAACCCCTAATCTAGCCCACTGGTGAACCTACCTAGTCACCACCATGCTACCACCATCAATATGAACAAGGCTAGCCATAGACACCCTACTTAAAGCATCCGCCACAACATTAGTCTTACGGGGATGATAATGCACACTCATATCATAATTCTTAAGAAGTTATAACCATCTCCTTTGGCTCAAGATAAGATCCCTTTGGGTGAACACATATAAGAAAGTCTAGTGAACGGCAACCACACCAACATGCACCCCATACAACCAATGACATCAAATTTTTAAAGCAAAAGCCTCGACGGCCAACTCAAGGTCATAGATAAGATAATCCTTCTCATGCATCCCAAATTATCTAAAAGCATAAACTTCCACCTAACCATCTTGCATCAGCACATAACCCAAACCAATCTGGGCGACATCACACTACACAATAAACCCTTCCAACCCTTCCGGTAGAGACAATATAGGAGCGGACTCAAACTTAACTTTCTTTTTGATCCACATAGTCATAGGAGAAGTAATAGAGGAGAACCCATTCACAAACCTCCAATGGTAACCCGCTAAGTCCAAGAGACTCCTAATATCCATGGGAGTCAAAGGTCTAGGCCAATTTCTATTTAAATACATCTCCTTAAGATCAATCTTAATACCATCCTCCGCCGCCACAAGACCTAGGGAGGTAACCTCCTTTAACCACATTTCATACTTCACATACTTAGCATACAACTCCTCTGACCCCAAGATTTGCAACACTACCCCCTAATGGTTCACGAGTTCTAAATAAATCCATACTTCATCACTAGAGACCACCACAAGCCTAACAAGGTAGGGACTAAAGGCCCTATTAATGATACCCATAAACATTGACGGTGCATAAGCCAACCAACAACTCCAACATACTCAAAAGCCTCACCCCTACTCCGAAAAGACACTTTGGGATATCACCAACCCTCATCATCACTTGGGAAAAAAAACCGAATGAAAGATCAAGCTTAGAGAAGTGACTAACCCATTGTAGTTGACCAAATTAATTGACTTTTCTTAACCATCATGTTACAACCTTATGGGTTCTACAATCAAAGGACAACACAATATGCAAGTAGTTGAACCACCTCAAGACCTCCAGTCCAACAACTAAGCTCAACGAAAAATCACAAGACAAGACCCTATGCAATAAGAACACAAAACAACACCTATGAACTTCCAAGCAACAATATACTCACCAATGAGATAGACACCAAAGAGAGGTTCGAGGCACACATGAAACCCACTAGCAACCAAAAGAATAATGAAAGAAATAGTGGCACACCATCCCATCAATGCAAACACATCAAAGCCAAGGGAAATTTCAACATACAGGTAGCAATATTGGGCACCTGATCCCCTCCTTGAGCCTCTTGATCATCATGACCACCTCGAGCTAAAGGTTGGCCACTCTTACACCTCCCTTGAGCATATGGACAATCAATTAGCTTGTGGCCCACCCCACTACATCCAAAACAAGCACTAGAATGCCTCCAACACTGGCCATCATGGTCCTTCCTACATGTAGCGCCTAGGGATTAGTCATTCCACCATCACTTTTTTTACCCTTATTATGTTTATGAGGGTAATCTATCATCTTGTGGCCCTCCTCTCCACAACCATAACAAGAATTGGTACCCCTCAAGCATGAGCCATCATGGCCTTTACTACATCTTGGGAACCTAACATAAGGCACCACACCACCACCACCTCTATGTTTGTGACTTTGGAACTTCCTTTCATGATAGGCCCTCTTTGCCTCCTTACCTCCCCTCTTACCGTTAGAAGTCTTGGGAGCACTCACTCGTTGATCAAGGTGAGTTGCAAATTTTGTTGTCGCTTTGGCCAACACCCAAAGAACATTTTGAACCTCCGTATTCGGCATAACACCGTCCTGAGTAACTTGAGATATATCCTGTAATATAATAGTTAAGGATTAGCAATAAGCCCTAGGGGACCTAACTCCATCGCACGACATAGATCATGAAAAATTCAAATATTTCCTAGAACGCCTGATAGCCTCCTATTCATAGTCATGGAATGCTTAACAACCATGAATAGGACTCTAATTGATGCGGTATGTTGGACGTCGAGGACCTAACAACCTAGTACTCTAATACCAAGTTTTTAACGACTCAAGCCTAGGGCCTAGTCATGACACGACGTATAGGGAAACTGAAGGGACCCCAAGCAAGACTCTTAGCATATCATTACACATTCTTGGTCGCATACGCAATAGAATATAACAAGAAGTAGTAAATCAGGATAAACGGGGCTAAGGGACAACTTCATAACATCAACATCAAGAGTCAAAAGGAGTCAAGCTCATGTCATATATACATAACATGTCAAACAATACCTCTACTACATAGATAAGAGTGGGGACTAAGACAAGCAACCGGGCTCACCCTTATAATAATGACAATAGATAATCCAAACATACAAGACATAGTATAAACATAAGCTTGAGAGAAGGTAGATATTGTCCTCGGGCTTGAGGACTTACCATAAGATATCTTGAACAATCTGCCTAGCCACGAGGAGAATCAATAGGATCTTTAGTTCCTACATGGTGATATCACGTAGGTATAGAGTATGTGTTAATACGTTTGAATATACTAAGTATGTAGGATGCAATGCAACAAGAGATAGGCATCATAGGAAAAATGCGTAATCATAAACAATAGATAGCATACTAACAATATCACATGTATGAATGCTTCTTGAAGTTAACACATGCTTTCATAGAATATAATACATGTAGGGAGTGATCATTCTTAGTGCAATCCAAGGCCTACCACCTCCTTGGAGAGGCGCATGAGGTACAAACCCCTTCATGAGGTTGATGGAGTACAAACCCCCCAACGGGTTGATGGATACAAACCCCAACATGGTTGATGGAGTACAAACCCCCCAACGGGTTGATGGACTACAAACCCCCCAACAAGGTTGATGGGAACCAACCCCCAAAAAGGTTACGCGAGCCTACCATCCCCAAGCTAGGCGATCGAGGTACCAACCCCTCAGTAGGTTACCCAGGTAATAGGATCGAGGTTAGAAACAATACTAAGATGGAGTGAATACTAGAATGCGGAAGCAACAACAAAAAAAGATAAAATTAACTCAAGATATGGGAAATTCAAAGGAAAGATCCAAGAATTTTCAAGAAATTGATATTCTAAGGCGTTGACAAGATCTAAGTAACAACATAAAGATTTATGGAAGAAACCTTATACTTTTACTTGAGAAAATGAATAAAAACATTAGATTCGGATCTTGGCCAATTTATGAGTAACTAAAGACAATAATTAGCATGTAAACTAATCACCTTCTAAAGAATACCAAAAAGAAATCAAAGATA
>JAABOM020058471.1:0-13873 GCA_011800125.2 Solanum clarkiae | reverse complement strand
TAAACTTAGAATAAAATTTACATTTGGTCCCAAACTTTACCAATTTGAACCAATTAAGGACTTACGGGTTCTAACATTCCTGCTTTCTTATGTTTCTGGATGCCAATATATCATGCCTCACTACAAGAAGAAAACTCGAATACTTTCATCTGATTGTAAGTAACAACACCTCATCTTGCAATTCCTTCTCACTTACAACTTCGCCTTAGATGTAATGGCACATCACTACTATCACAATGAGAAACATCAACCTTTTTCTAGCCATCAATACTCAACTACAACCATCGGTATTACCATCAAAAGTAGAGAATTTTTTGTTGATATAGGTATACACATGACATAATATTACTTTGCGAGCCATTGAAGATAAGTCACAAATTTGTGATACTGGCCATATTATGGAACACGAATGCTTATATGAATAGATCTATATCACAAAGCTAACATATGAAACTTTATGGAGTAAGATTGAGATCAATGGAGTAGAATCTTCATTTCTTATTTTGGGGACTGAGAATAGCTTTGAATCTGTCTTAAATGTATGAGCACAGATCTCGGACATAACGTTGATATGCAAGACTTTAATAAATTATTATAACGATTGAGATCTGAGAAGATACTAAAGTAGGAGTAGATTGATGTACCACTAAAACTTTTGATGAACATAATCACATACTATCTAACTCTCATCACTTGACTTGGCTTCTTACCTTATCATCTCCCCCATAGGTCTGAGGCTAACAGTCTAAGGCGAGAGTCCTATTCCAACTTCCTTACATTGGTTTGCATTTACTTTACTTTAATACATAGAAAAATGCTAATCTCATGACTACAAAACTCTCCCACTGCATGTACGTGTTTAGTACTAGATAAAAAGTTTGAATTTGATATGGGAGGGGGTGGTCATGATAATAGGGATAGAAACACGAAGGTGATGATGGTAGATCTTAGATTGATCTAATAGGTTTGACATAGAGTATGTAAGGTATTAAGATGCCATCTTGCAATAAATGAGGTTATACCAGTGTGGTATTATGCCTTAGATGAGAACAATAAATTGTGGCTAAGTCACAAGGTAAGAAGAGGTTTAAGAGGTGCATCAAGAGAGTATGTAAATAGGATGAGGTTGGTTTTAATTCAGTTTATGATTTTCTAAGTGAGCCTGGAAAGTATATTTGATTTTTTCATATGGAGTACGATAATGTAAGCATTATTTGTTGTCCTTAAGAGTTTGAACGAATGTGTCATAGATAGACAATCATGAACCTCCTATATTTAGATCAAGTATCTTCCAGTTAAGTAGATAGGCAAACATAAAGAAGTGGTGTTAGTATGCTAAGAAGGAGAAGCCAGATTACTAAGAGTTAAATAGAGTGACCTTATAAGCCAATGCAAGTAGCGGCTATAGAAAGACGTATATACAAAAAGGATGAGGCATTGGGTAATGTGGTTATTGTTATTTTGGACACGTGCGTTGCACATGTGCCTCATATATATTTGTATTAAAATTCATTAAAATGACAAAGATTGTATAAGAATTTACATGTAATAATGGATAATAGAATGCAACAATTACAAACAAATTTTAATAAGAATGACAACAAACACTGTAGATAGTTTGAAGAGAATGTTATTATTTTATGACGTACATCAACATTAGCTTGGGCTGTTAGCAATTTATTTTGAGTATTTTGTAATAGATATTTGGGTAATAGACTCAAATGAATGTTGTTCTTTGATTAATTAACAAACGTCCATAATTCATTTAACAAAGAACATAATCAGTGTTAATCTTTTTAGTAATGACATTTTTCTAATGAATGTACTTAATTAATATATCAAATATGGTGCTAATATAACTAAAAAACCAAATTTAATTATTTATTACAAGAATATTTTATGGCCTTTTGATTTTGGTAAATATACAAAAAAAATTTAAGACGATTGAGCAAATTCATGGTATGTGGTACGAATAATTACCGAAAGACAATTAAATTTATAAGATATAACAGTTACATTCTCTTTTTTTTTTTATTTTAAGAGAGCACATTAGCACTCTTTCTACATAAAAGTAGAATTAACACACCAAAGTTAAAAGAGAATTTTTGAATGATAAGATCAAACATTATATGCTTGAATAATAAAATATTTTTAAAATTTCATTGATAATGAAACATACATATTATGTTCTTTGAAAATAAAAATTAATGTTATATTAAACTTCGTATACTCTTGCAAGGAGAGAACGCAGTGAGTAAATTATCTAGACTATTTTCATAACATTCAATAGATGTATATACGCACTTTCTCCTAAATTTTTTTCTTGCAAAGAGAAAGAATAATACAATAATAATATATAGATAAAATTCTAAAAAAACATATATGATACATATATACTAATAAAAGTAGGACAACAATTACTGTTATACATGAGATAGAACAAAAAATTGCATCATATAGATTGTTTATAATACTCCTAAATAAGCATAATCTCTTTAGTCAAATTAAAAAACGTAATCAAACAAAGAAATATGAAAATTCTATAGAAAAGCTAGTGAACAACTACTCTATAAAAACTGAAATAATTAGATCATTCTTACAAAACTTACTTAATAATTTAAAATAACTAATCTCGAACATAAAATACTGTCTGAACACATAAAGATGGAGAGGAAGAAGTTTGAAGGAAGAGGAAATACTTTACAGTCTTTTTATAGTTTTATGCACACATTTGTTAGTAGGATTACTTTTATATTAATTACTTATTGTAACATTTAGAATTCTACTGTTATATTATTAGGAAGAGGTTGATCTACGTAATGATTTATCAATGAAGGAGTAGAAAATCATCAAAATAGTGACCATTATTTAACTTTGTCACAATTATATTCATAGAAAAAAAATATATACCATTGTATAATTACTATAAGAAGTTAATCTAGTAATTATCATCCGTAATGTCAAATGCCTAAAATAAATGCATATTGTGAACATGCAGACAAATGAATTAATTTAAACATTTCAACTCCCAAGAAAAATTTTATTTGAAATTGCTCTCAAGAGAAGTTAATCTAGTAAATACAACCATTAATAGTAAATATGCCAAAATATTATAAGTAAGAAAGCAAAATGCATTTTAAAATTACTATTTGATAATATAATAATAATTTATTATTGGTATTATTGTAAAAATTCAACTTTGTAAGATTATTTTGGTATTTTAATTTTTTTATTTTCACTTTTAGTTATATACTAATCCTGGGCATGTGCATCGCACGTGAGTCCCATGCTAAATTGTGTAGAGTTGTTCTATATATACACACACACACTATTTAATACTCTTTTGCTAACTTTTCTATTTCGAGAAATATTCAGTGACATACCCACCCACATCAAACTTGTCTAGAAATAATTGGTAAGAAATAAGCCCACAAAAAGATAACATGAAAATCAAGAGGGAAAAAATATAGCATGTCCAAGTTATACAATCGGATATATTACACAGATAAACAGTCTGTTAATTAACTTTTATAGTCACGTCCCTAGTTAGTTTTTTTTCATTAGTAATATAATTGTGCATCACTTGATTTCCTTAACAATTGAGAAAATTCATTGAGTAATGATTTTTGAATTGTAACCACTATACATTGTAAATTTGAATTTAATGTAAAAAAACAGTGCTTTTAGATATGTACATTATTTTTAATTAGTATTACTAATTTTTAGACATGTACGTTACACATGTATTTCAGTATAAGACTTTGCATAATCACATGACATTGTTGGAACATATTACCACAACATAAGTAAATTAAAATTTTCATGAATGTGATACTTTCTTTAACTACTTGGGATCTAAGCAATTAGGCAATATGAAATCGGACTAATAGTGCATAATCACATGACATTGTTGGAACATATTACCACTACACAAGTAAATTAAAATTTTCATGAATGTGATACTTTCTTTAACTACTTGGGATCTAAGAAATTAGCCAATATGAAATCGGACTAATAAAAAGAAATATTCAATGCTCATGTTTGTAACACCACTGTCACTATTGCAACTCAAGGTTATATATCATAAAGGGGGTGGAAAATGATATAAATTATAAATTGGAAGTGAAAATTGTTTTGAAAGTAATATACATTCTAGACTATAGATCATAATTAGGTAGATATAGAAGCATCAAAATTAAATGTAATCCATGGTAAATTGAAAACCTGTACATGATAGGAGAGTCGTGAAAAGAACAAGAAATTAATTGTAATGATAGTTATATTTCTTCTACACGAATGACTTTTTTTCTTTTTTCCTTTACTTGAATTCCTCTTGTTTGTTGTAAATGGAAAGACTAATCACTAAAAGGCACCTAAACTCATACGATGATCATGTATGAGATTGGTTTTGAATTAAATCAAACATTACAAGAAAATAAACTTTGTAACTTTTGAATTTTTGAGTAGGTTTAAAAGGAGCAAATAATTTAGATGATATGGCAATTTTGTATAAAGCAAGACCTTTGAATATTCTTATATACTATTTGAAGAGCATATATCACTTCATTTTTAAAAATTAGTATTATTTCTTGTCCTGACCTTTAACCTTCCATATTCGTTGCCTGTTTGACAAATTAATTAGAGGATTTAAATGAGTTATAATGCTTACTAAAATTGTTGCGATTTGATATTTGCTCAGAAAATATCTTGTAGTCTCCTGATTATAAGTAAAATTGATGCGATTTGATATTTGATATTTGTTCACATCGGGAGTAGGAATTTTTGTCTACTTTGGGCTATTTTCAATCTCTCCCTTTTCAACCTCACCATCTCCATGGCCTCCATGACCAAATCCGGACTTAGCGAAGCCATCTCTCCCACTTCAAACCACCCAACCGGGGATCCACAATGTTTACCATATAAACCTTCAAAGGGAGTCATACCAATGCTTGAGTGGTAGCTATTGTTGTAAGTAAACTCAATAAGTAGAAGATGTTTATCCCAACTACCCGGAAACTCTATAACACAAGCTCTAAGCATAACCTCAAGAGTTTGGATAGTCCTCTCGGCTTGACCATCTGCTTGAGGGTGAAAAGCCGTGCTAAGCTCAACCTTGGTACCAAGACCTCTTTGGAAGGACCTCCAAAAATGAGCAGTGAATTGAGCGCCACGATCTGAAATGATAGAAAAGGGCACCCCATGCAATATAACCAACTCATGTACATCTAACTTGGCATAATCTTCGACACAATAAGTGGTTTTGATCGGTAGGAAGTGAGCCGACTTTGTCATTCTATCCAAAACAACCCAAATAGAGTCAAAATGTTTCCTAGTCTTAGGCAACCCAACCACAAAATCCTTGTTGATCTCTTCCCACTTCCAAGTAGGAATTTCTATATCTTGGGCTAGGCCACCCAGTCTTTGATGTTCAACTTTCACTTGTTGGCAATTGTGACATCTGAATATGAACTTGGCAATATCTCTCTTCATACCACCCCACCAATACACCTCCGTCAAGTCTCTATACATCTTTGTATAATAGGGGTCAATGGAATAGGATGAATTATGGGCCTCTTTCAAGATCAACTCGCTTAAATCATCAACATTAGACACACACAACCTATCTTGGTACCTAAGGGCACCATCTTCCCCTTGGGAAAAACCTCCACTTTACCTCCTTTCACCAACGCCTTCAACTCTAATAATGCGGGGTCAAGATCTTGTTTTTACTTTACTTCCTCAATCAAACAAGATTTAGAACCATCAACAACCACTACACCACCATTTTTCAACTTCATCCAACCTAAACCCCAATGTAGCCAGCCGGTGAACCTCTCTACCCACCTTTTTTCTACCATCATCAACATGAGCTCGACTACCCATGGACACTCTACTTAGAGCATCGACCACAATATTAGCTTTGCAGGGTAATAATGCACACTCATATCATAGTCTTTAAGGAGCTCTAACCACATTGTTTGTCCCAAGTTAAGATCTTTTTTGGTGAACACATATTGGAGACTCTTGTGGTCGGTAAACACATCAACATGAACCCCATATAGGTAATGATGCCAAATCTTTAAAGCAGACACCACGGCTGCCAATCCAAGATCATGGATAGGATATTTATTCTCATGCACCTTAAGTTGCCAAGAGGCATATGCTATCACTTACCATTTTGCATCGACACACACCCCAAACTAATTCTTGAGACATCAGAGTATACCACGAACCCTCCCAACCCTTCCGGTAGAGCCAAGATAGAAACGAAGAGAAACTTATCTTTCAAAGTTTGAAAACTCTTCTAACGTTCATTGGTCCACATGAATTTTGCCTTCTTTTGGGTCAAATTTCCATAGGCGAAACAATAGAAGGAAAAACCATTTACAAACCTCTGGTAGTAACCCGCTAAACCAGAGAACCTCCTAATGTCTAATGGAGTCAAGGGTCTAGGCCAATTCCTAATTACCTATGTCTTCTTGGGATCCATCTTAATGCCATCACCCAAGACCACATGCCCCAGAAAAGCAACCTCTTTCGACCAAAACTAACATTTTTCATATTGTGCATAAAATTTCTCCTCCCTCAAGATTTGCAACACCACACTCGAGTGATTCACGTACTCCTCTTCAGATAGGAATAAATCAAGATATCATCAATAAAAACCACCACGAACATGTCCATGTAGGGTTTAAAGACCCTATTCATGATATCCATAAATATAGCTGGTGCATTAGTCAACCCAAAGGACATAACCATAAACTCAAAGTGCCCAGACCTAGTCTAGAAAGTTGTGCTGGGAATATCACACTCCCTCACATTCACTTGGTGATATTCGTACTGAAGATCAACCTTAGAAAAGTGACTAGCCCCTTGAAGTTGATAAAAATGTCATCAATTCTTGGTAGATGGTACTTGTTATTTATGGTAACCCTATTAAGTTATCGATAATTAATGCACATCTAAGAGAACATCCTTTTTCTTCACAAATAACACCAGTGCACCCCAAGGTGACTTATTAGGCCTTATAAAGCCCTTGTCCAAAAAATACTTCAATTTATCCTTTAACTCCTTCAATTCCGCCGGGGCCATACAGTAAGGGGGAATGGATATGGGTTGAGTATCAAAAAGGAGGTCTATACCAAAATCTATTTCCCTTTCAGGAGGAACACTGGAAAACTCATCGGCAAGGACATCAAGAAACTCATTAACCACTAGAACCGACTCAATAGGAAGGACTTTGGACTCAACATCCCTAATCCTCATATGATGACAAAGGTAACCCTTAGAAATCAATGTTTGAGCTTTAAGACAAGAAATAAATCTACTCTTGACCACCCATCACGACTTTCCCACTCAAGGACGAGTTCATCAGGGATTTAGAATTCAACCCTACTGGTTCTACAATCAAAAAAAAGCATAATATGCATGCAACCAATCTATCCCTAGAATGACATCAAAATCCACTATATATAATTCAACAAAATCACAAGGCAAGACTTTATGCAATATGAACAAGGATAATTTCTATAGACTTTTTTAGCAACAATGGACTCACCAATGGGGGTTGACACTTCATAAGGTTCACACAATAATTTGGGACTAACATGAAGCTTTTTGGCAACAAAAGAAGTAATAAAAGAAAGAGTGGCACTCGGGTTTATCAATGTATGCACATCAAAATAAAAAACTTTTAACATACTGGTGACGACATCAGGTACCTCACACACCCCTTGTCTTCCTTGAAGAACATAGAATTTATTTTGCCTTGGAGCACCCCCCTCGGACCCGCAATTGCACCTTGGCCTTGTAGACAACCATTTCTACCTTTGTTTTGAGCATGAAGACAATCAATAACTTTGTGAACCGTTTCACCATAACCAAAGCAAGCATTAGAATTCCTCAAACATGGACCACTATGATTCTTTTCATACCTTGAGCATCTAGGATTTGTCATTCCTCTATTACTACCATGGAATCTTGGGTTGGTCACCTTATCATTGTCAAATCTCTTGTTAGGAGCATTGGATGATCCTTGGCCTTGGAACTTGTGGTTTTGAGGAAACCGGCAACCCTTAAAATCTTGGAAACCACCTTCAAAACGAGCCCTCTTGGGCTCAACACTTTCTCTTTTTCTAAGTTTTTCCCTTTCTAGTGCTCGGCATAAGTCATGAGCCAAGATGTGTCAATATCTCCTACTAGCATGATGGTACAACACTCCTCATTGACCAAGTCGGACACTCCCAACATAAATTTGTTCATCCTTGATCTAGGTTCGGCAACCAATTGTGGAGCATACTTGGAGAGCTTGTTGAACTTGAGGGCATACTCCCTCACACTCATGGAACCTTGCTTAAGGTTCATAAACTCCATCTTCTTAGCCTCTCTTAACTCTATAGGAAAGAACCGATTGAGGAATACGACCTTGAATTCTTCCTAAAGGATAGTATTATCATTCCCCTTCTCCAACTTCAATTGAGTAAACAAAATTTGAGCCACCCCTTTGAGTTGGTAGGCCGATAACTTCGGTTTTTCCTCCGAATTGACCCCAATGATGGATAGCACCTTGTACACCTTGTCTATGAACTCTTGGGGATCCTCATTTGTCTTGGACCCATAAAATTTTGATGGGTTCATTTTTGTCAAATTGGTCACCCTAGAAGCCAGAGTGGGAGCATAAGGGTCTGGGGCCCCTTGGTTAATTTGGTTGGTCATAGCATGATCCAATATTGTAATAGCATCTCGAAATTCATCTTGGACTACCCCTCCACCTTAAGGATCTTGAGGAGCGGGAGGGGCCAGTTGCTCCTCGGGTGTACGCGATCTTCTTAGTCTCCCTCTTTGAATCGGTATGATCTAGAAGAGCAAACAACATTCGTTAGGAAAAAAGCCTTATACTTACATCTGAAGCATGAAATAGAACATGAAGAAGTGAAACATTTCCTAAAATACCTCATAGCCTCCCATTCATAGTTGTGGGGCGCTTCACAACCATGAATAAGACTCTAATCGATGCAGTGTGTTGGATTGAGAGGGCCATTAACAATCTAATTCTATTATACCAAGTTTGTCACGACCAAAGCCTAGGGCCTAGATGTGACACAGTGAGTGGGAACCCGAAGGGGCCTAAACAAGCCTCTTAGCATATCAATCACAAATCCTTGGTCGCGGAAGCAAAGTAAACAACAAAAAGAGATATAACAAAAAGGGATGCGAGACGAAGCGAAAATCTTGATATTCATAAAAGCATAAAGAGTCAAGCTCATAGAATAAGTACATCATAATATCCAACAATACCTCTAACATAGAATGGAGCAGGGGCCAAGTCACTTTTCGGGCTCACCCTCATAGTAACAAGTGTTCAACATAAAGGAGTCTCCAAAATGGAAAGAATAATATAGATAGTGTCCTCGAACTTGAGGACTCACTAAAGCTTGCTTCAAAGGATCGTAAGCCACGTGGAGGAGGATGATTAAATGGAGCTCTGGTCCTATATGGTAATATCATATAGGTATAAAGTATGTGTTAGTACATTTGAATGTACTAAGTATGCGGGATGCAATGCAACAAGACATAAGCCAATATAGTCAAAATGTATAATCATAGGCAATACATATATAATATCAATATGGCATGCATAATCAATGCTCGTAATAAAACATGCTTGTATATCATCTTGCACAATATATATGTCATACATGTATGGTAAGTGACCTCAACTGACATAGACCAAGAAGCTACAACATGGAATCCAAGGCATGACACCGCTTTGGAAAGGTGGACGGGCATGACACCCACTGGCTAGGTGTGGTCTACTTGCCAAGGCAAACCAAACATGATAACATGACTAGATGGATCCACTAGTATAGCAAGGGTTATAATCATAATCCTATGGTGGCACATAGTTTAGATACTACGGATTTTATATAAGGACCCCTTGATTCGATCCTTCATCTTAAGCCTCAATTGGTGCTAAGTCAAATCCCACAGAATACTTAAAATAATCATAACTTGTATAGCTTGCAAGAAACATGGAGACATGACATCATTAGCTCTTGAAACATGCTTGACCTCCAGTAGTGAGCCTAACTTGGACATGAGAGTAGATCATAATCATACACGAACCCTTACTTTAGCATGAATGGCTCAGAAGAGGTAAAAACCTTGAAATAGGGCTCAACTTCTAACTTATCAAATCATAGATAATGTTCATGAATACAATACATACTTGAAAGCCCTTAATCATCATATAGTCACTTGATTTGTAAATCATGAAATAGATCATCAATAACTTGAGAATTCTTGACTTGATGTTTTATCAAAGACTTGGTGGATTCATGATACTAGTTCAAAATGATGCAATTTGAGAGTGAAATAAGATGAGAAAATTTAATTCAAATTGACCCACCAACACGAAGAAAAATCCTCATGTAGGGTGCCTTGAAATCCATCATCAAAACCCATAACATATCATAGTTTCATAGCTCAAAACATGCATAGTCTCAATAGACAAAGATCAACTCATACTGTATGCTTAAAACGGATACTCATGCATAATCAACAATATTTTGATAAAACCCCAACATAACTTATGATCATATTTCATAATAAGAGATACCTATAAGTAATATAACTTGAAATCATGTAATTTTCATAAAAAGGAATATTGGACTGTATGGGTGAAAGGACCAAATAGATGAAACCCACATACCTCAAACTTGTGTTTTCTTTAGATAAGCTTGAAGGGAACATATAGCTTGAAGGTGAATCATTGAGTTCCAAAGTTAAGCTTGAAATTGAATTTGGTGTGAGTTATTTGGTTAAGTCTTGGACAGGTTTTAGTGAGGGTTTTGAGTGATATAAAGTTGAAAAATGGCTATCTATGAGTGATTTCACGTTTAAGTGGGCATGGGGCTATGACCCCAATGCCCTTGGGCGCATAGAAAAATCTAAAGAAAAAGTTGAACTAGTCCGCATCTAGTCCGCGATGCGGACCTAATGCAAAGGACAAAATTATGCTGCTCCGCACCCCTGGCGCGTCGCGGCCAGGGCAAGGATGCTCTTTGAAAATCAAAAATTAGCGAAAATTATTTTTCGCTATGGGTCCTATAAAATCTAGGTTATATCTATTTACTACTAAATTTTTCCCCTGATCGAGAATATAAAGTCGGATTTCCAATATCATGTATGAATTTTGAGATATATGAAAATTATGATTATAGGCATTCTGAAGTACATTTTTGGGGTGTTTCAAGGATTAACTTATTCCATCACTTTAAGAAGCTGTACATACTTGGAAGAACGAATTTTGGTAGAACTTTGAAGAAGTTGCTTGAAAACCCTAGCTTTTCTCCTTTGAAATCGTGTTCTAAGTCTTGAGAAACCATTGGCGCGTAATGAGGTTGAATGGTAACATTTAGGGACTTAATTAGGTGTAAAATCGTCAAGTTTAGGCGTAGCAAGGATGTGAAAGGACTAAAATAACTCTTCTTAAAACACTGGCAAGTCATATACAGGGTCATCTACGGACTTTAGAAGTTAATTTGTAGAAACTAGGGTGAGTTTTAGGGTCTTGGACCTCAATTTACGGGCCGAAATTATGACTTGTAGAAGCTTATACGATCTGTACTTGGGTTAGTATGATTTGGGACTCAAAACCTGACTGAGAGGACCCTTTTACAAGTTGGAATTATGGGTCATCAACCAATTATGACCCATAAATCAGGGTTTGTAGATGGTGATCCAGAAAACTCTACTCTAATAGTCTTCACTAAAATGGTTATAACTTTTTGCTCCGAACTCCAAATGAGACAATCTTGGTGTCATTGTAAAGAGGGTTCATAGACCTTTAATTTTATAAACTATTAGCCACCTAATCCTTTATGTTCTGAGAGTTATGGTCATTTAAAAAGTTGACCCTTCTATAATCTAATGTAAAAAACTTAATCAATAGGGAGGTTTTGAACTCAACTAAGCACTAAAGGTCTCTTATCACCCTAAACCACTTACAATACACTTAACAAATGTAGGAATGAACCTTAAAACATAAGGAAAAGTAATGCATCACTAGGTTCAAGTTTATATACTTATGACGAAAAAATTTGAATCCTAAGAATAGAGTTGTAGGGTGCTATAATTACAGTGAATATAGTGAATTTTGATGAGATAAGTATATTTTAAGTTGTGATGGTGATCAAATAAGAATTAGTGTGTAGAGGATTCTATCTGGTGGAAACCAAATGATTGGAAGAGCTTTCACCCGAACCAAGGCATTTTAGCAAACGCATTCACGTAGGAAGGCCGATAACTACATAAGCTAGCTCATGCTCGAGAAATTATTGGTGCTTGGGGTGGAGAATTTCTATTAAGACAAGAAAACTTCTAGCAATGTGGGTATAGTAGTGCATTGTGAGTATGGGTCTTATCAAGAGTGCATGTGATGGAAATACCATGGGAAAATTGCGGATTCTTGACAATCGTGGTAGTTATCTAGTTGATGAGGACTTATTCTATATTCATGTAGTTGTCTTTGAGGAGCATTGGACCTAGTTTTATTGTTTCAGGAGTTTTCTACAATCATAGTTACTATTCCAGCATTTCAATGGTGTTGTTTAGAGATTTTGTAAGCTTGGATGTATCATTCGCTAAGTGGTAGCTTGACTATCTCTTCTTCAAGATCAGATAAATTGGATCCTTCTTAATGAATATGCATTATCTAAATCTCAAGTTGGTGCAACATAAGTTTGTGAGAGAACTACGTTAGGTGGAATGGATATAGCTAAGGATTGCAGTGGTTTTTACATTTTGAGAGTTTTGTGGCTAGATCAGATCTCTCTTGGTTTTAATGATTTCGAATTAGATTGATTCATCAACTAGTTCATGAATTGGATATAACCTTGACCGTTAATGCTTCTCCATCTTTGTTTTGGAGTTCAATTCTTGGTAATTTATTTTGATAATAAGGTCCTCGGAAGCTGGTTCCCTTGGAAGAGCAAATTATGGACTTTGCAATTTGTTCCTCGGAGTCTTTGCAACATCAAGTTAGATTGTCTCTTTTACCTTATATTTGAGGATGAACATGATTTTTAGTGGTGGATGATGTAAAGACCTCAATAGTCATTTTTGTAAATTCTTGAGAACCTATAATTTTATCCCTCCTATTAGTAGTCCGGATTCTTAATTGGCCCATTTGTGATTGGGAGTTTTTAAGTTTTAATGGTTCAATTATTCTAAAAGTGAATTGTAATAGCCTTTGGAGTTCAAGTGTCGAAATGGAATTCTGTCAATTCCATTAGTTCTGGACTGTGGAAATTGGTCTAGGAGAGTTTTCAGAATCTGAGTTGGTGTTATTTCATGGATTTGAGGTCCTAAATTGAAAATTTGGTTGAAATTTGATAAAGATTTGACTTTGGTCAAAGTTTTGAATTTGGATGCTTAGATCGAAATTCTAATGATTACATTAAATTCAAGAGGTAATTTTCAACCTAAGAGAAGCTTCGTCATATTTTTTGAAAGTTCTGAGGGTGTGGTGGTCTTTTTGAGCTTAAATTTAGTTTTGTTACAATTTATTGGATTTTGAATCAAGAAGACCTCAGATTCAATTTTTGACGATTTCACTGGTTCCAAAATGTGTTTCACAATCAATTTGTACTATGGGTTCATTTTTGTAAGAGACCGTCTATAGGCGTATCATTGAGGATCTGAGTATTCAACTGAGTTGGTGAGCCTCCTTTACTTCGGAGGGTCATTCTTTATTTTCATCTTGCTTATTATAGTTTGATTTTCCATCAATCTCAAATGGAGCCAAATATTGACTATTTTTTGGCTTTGGAGTATGATGGAATAAAGCAAAATGGCTCTTTAAACTGTCTGC
>JAABOM020058470.1:0-13874 GCA_011800125.2 Solanum clarkiae | reverse complement strand
TACCCCCCCCCCCCCAAGCTCCCTGCTCTTCTCCACCCCACACTCCCGGGCCTAAAAAAAAAGTTTAAAAAAATAATGTATTTTCTTCAAAAAAAATTCTTAATTTTTTTTACCTCTAACTCCCGCCCCCATCCCCGAGTGTCTCCTTGCCCTCCATCCTACGCAAAAAAAGAAGAAGTAATTTTTAAAAATATATATATAATTTTTTTACAACCCTACTCTTACCACCAAATAGGAGTGTGCAAAAATCGAAGCGAACGATAAACCGAATCGAACTAATAAAAATGTTATTCGTTTATTGTTATTGTGTTATTAGATTATCGGGTTTTTAATGATTTTGTAAAAAATTATTGAATTATTGGTTCGATATCGATATTTACTATTGGGTTATCAGTATAGTAACTTACTATTCTATCCCTTCATAAATATTAAATATTAGTAGTTTAATAGTAATAGGACAATATAACAGTACTTTACCTATTATAATCTTTACCATACTTAAGTGATTAGTTATCCACTTTAGTATTACTTTTTAGTCTTTACCTGTTCGTACTCTATCTGCTTTTATTAAGGCAAATTCTCATTATCATTCTTATCGAGTAAATAAAAAATCGAATCGTTAAGAACTTAAAACGATAAATTGATAAAAATTATTTTATTAGTTTAGCATATTTGAAAAATCAAAAATGGATAAATTGAACCAATAATGTATAAAATTGAATCGAACCGATCGATCCCCATCTCTAACCCCAAATGTTTTAAAAAATTAATTTTTTTCCCTTTTAACAAAAAGTTAATTTAATTTTCAGAAATTCAAATAAATTTACTTACCCTCACCCACCAAACTTCTTCCAATAAAAAAATTATTTACATTATGAATGATTCTCTTTTACTCATATTATCCATTAAATTATTAATTTTTAAATGGGTAAATATGAGTTTTACTCATTTTTTTATCCATCTTAAGTGAGTTGGGTACCCAACTCATTTAAAATGGATAAATCTGGATAGATTATTCAAATAACTTACTCATTTTGTCACTCCTATTCATAAATAAAACAAAATGAAATATTAAGTGCTTCAATAAATTATAAAAACAAAAATAAAATTTAGTAAGGGTTTGGTGGATTGAATTATGACCCTTTCATTAATCTATTTCAGTCCAAACTCTTTTAACCCAAGTAACACTAATCCGTCCAATTATTAATTTTAAAAATTATATAAATATTTTACTATAATTTCTTATAATTATTATCGTTTTAAAAAAAAATTATAAAAATTTCTTCTTTATACTTTCTCCAACTTTTTGATATAAATACTGCAATATCACACTCCATCTTAATCATTACTTAGTTGATGCCTAATTTATAGGCATCAATTCAATCTTATGACAATTTAATGCTAATTAAAATTTTTACACATTAATTTTAAATTCAATTCCAAAAAAGAAAAAAATTAAATTTTCCCCTTTTTCCTTCTCGACCTAATTTGTTTCAGTGAGGTCTCTTCATCGTCTTAAATTGACAATACCCATGGAGTCCATCCCTTCATCTTCACTTCGTATTACTAAGGAACCATCAAATAGTAAAAATATTCATCAAATCAAAGTAGTTCCACCAAGTGATGCTGTTCCTTATTCTAAAGTTGTCAATAAGTGGGTATGTGATTCCAATGAAGTTGGTTTCAAAGAAAATAGATTAAAAAAATGCAATAATCCTTCACACGAGATGTAGCTTCAAGTTTCAAATCTCCTGTTGAGGAAATACCTCCAAAAAGGATGAAAAATAGTGAACTAGTTACAATACGCCCTTCATTACCAAAGGTTACGATTTTATCTTATATCTGTGTAATTTTTAGTTATACCGCTATTATATTTTTGTCAGGATTCATTCATATATCATTATTGATTTAAATATTGTTTGTATCAGCACTGTGTTGTTATTTTGTATCAGCTCTGTATTGTGGTCATCATTTATGCATGTTTAATATCGATTAAAATATTATTTGTATTAGTAATATATTTTATTTTTTGTATCAATACTATGTATGGTCATGACTCATTTATGTACCAATAGTTATTTTAAATATTATTTGTATCAGCACTACCATACTGTTTGTTTGTATTAACATTGTATCATGTATCATGTTTAAATCTGTAGGCTGTGCACTTTGTTCGATTTCTATATATCAATAGTCTATTATGTCATGATCCATATGACACAACTATTTGACTGTGATCTTGATACAATAGGTCTGGCAAATCTATGTGTATCATGTTTAAAATTTATAGTATAAGATATTATTATATTACCTTTTAACTGGATATTATTCATATTAGATTTTAATTTATATCATTTTTATCTTAGTGTACATGTGTGTATCAGGTGTTATTAAGGGCAACATACATTACTATCTTAATGCTAATCTTTGTTACACAATCATGTGTTTTTGAATAAAATGACTATTTATTTTAATGCAGGGTATTAAGTTCGTTATCAAACAGATTTTTAGATATTTTTTAAGGGTTTAGAGTAACGTACAACCCTAATTTTGTGAATGACATCAAGACTTTTATTGGATAAGAAGCAATAGATTTATTTCGTCAGACTATTTTTGGTCCTTATTTTAGAATACCTATGTGCAAATTTCAAGGACGAATAATTAAATGTCTTTTGTTACTGGAGATCGGGCACAAAAATATAAATGAATTGCACGTTAACATGTTTAGGGGAATGTGCTATGCTTCACTATGAAAGAGGTTATCATCATCACCGATTTGAAGTGCATCGACAAAGTCAATGATTTTCGATACATGGATGAAACTCCTAGCAGACTAATGGAGAAATACTTCCTGGTGTATATATAGGTGTTAACAAAGGTCGCCTGGTTGATCTTTTTTTGATGGGAGAATAGGACAACACTGAAGATGTTGTTCAAGTGACGATTTTGTACTTCATTCATACATTTGTATATTCTCAGTTGTCTGAATCTTTCATATTGGTTGATGATTTTTGCATGGTTGAGGATGTTAGTTATGTGCAGTATTTGTGGGGTGTACTATATACGAAAAGCTGATTAGAAATTTCAAACAGGAATTCAAAAGTGCAATACAATTTTATCATTTTTATGGCATACCAAACGCTCTAAATGTGTGGATGTATGAGTGCGCTTCAAAAGTTAATGATGATATTTCTATTAAAGAGGAAAATCATATTCCTAATAAATTTTGAGTTGGCGAATTGTCGGTGTATGGACAAAATATGAGATGTTCATGTCTAGCATGTTAAGTGAGGTACCTATATATCTTATAATATATTAATAGAACCATATATCATTGAATTAACATCAAATCATGATTCATAGAATTATTTTTAGTCACTGACCTTTTGTATTACGTCCCGGGAGGGTATCCTAGACGTGGTCGACACCCAAAGACTATCGCTAGTCCCCAAGTGAACCATTTGACCTCATCACATTCATTCAATCATAGTTTAACAATTCAACCAAAGACTAAAGATGAAAAATGGTAGACAATCTCAATATATATGGGCCATAAACCAACAATCAAACTATTATTCTCTGATATAGAAATAGTTTTAAAGGAAATCAGTCAAGAGATTGAGATCTCAACATCAACTCATCACTATCTAGTCTATGAAGCCTCTAACTCTACTATCTAGATGGTGCCAATGACAGGTTCATCGCTACCTCAAATCAAATTAAAAAAATCCAAACTCTAGTAGCTAGATGACAGTAGTGTGGAAATCCTCTGAAAAAGGTCGCACTATCAGTTTATGCGATAGATCCTCAACGAAATACTTGTTGATGATCTCTAATACCTGTCTCTGTGTCAAAAAATGATGTAGTCCAAATGGACGTCTATATGTGGAATGTACGAGTATCTAAAATGATTGAATGACATAGATATATATAGAATAATACAGAATGACATCAACTCAAAAGATGCTCAATCAGAATATCAAATGTCTATCTAAAGCAAGAAAAAAGAGTAGAGAATGACCAATCTATATCAATCCATCCTCATCCAATCACATCAACTCAGAGTACTATCAGTGTAGAACCTACTTGAGAGTTTCTCTCATCCGACAATACTCACTTATGAGCCAGTGATTGTACAATAATCCTGCTGATGTTGCCATAGTCGTTCCGTACTTGTAAGGTAAGGAACAACTCGAATCCACAAGGGATCTAGTCTCTAAAGTCCTATATTGCTTTCAAGGACTTTAACTCAAGAGGGAACCTCAGATGAAGTGATTCAATCCTCACGTACGCTTGGTGACGTAGTTAATGATTGCAAATTGGACTTACTCTTACTCATTTTGATGTTCGATACTCCTCCCAAGACTCAATGCTCATAAGATCATCCATCTCAATCAATCATCTAAATTAGTCTCATAGAGACTCTCATCATCTCATTAACTATATCTTAATTGGGCCTTCCGGCCTACAATCTTAATTGTCTCATCAACTCAGTTCTCAATTAATAACTCAAGGACTCAAATCAGTCATTAAGATAAAGTCAATTAGACCGATCTCTAGGATTCAATTATGAATACTCATAGGATCATCAAGTTCTATCAACTCATCATCGTGCTCACATCACAATCACAATCAACAGTCTCAACTCAAGGCTCTAGACTCAATTCTTAGGTTCATTCATTCATTCTTTTACAAAGTAATATGAAGGACTTATGAAAATAACTATTGTAAAAATATTTATTCAGTAAATCAAGTTTATTATGATCATCAACATATGAAAATACATATGATTAAGTTTTCAAGAAAACATTCAAAAAACATGCATGGAGACTCAATATATACTCACAATCCTTCTATAACCATCAATAGGTTCACTTGGAAGAACAATTTCATGCTTTACTTTAGCCTTATATACCTGGTATGGAGTTTGACAATCAACTTCTCAAGACGTTAGCCTCAATCCTCTGAACCCTAGCTCTTCCTCTCTTCTCCTTAACCCTAGTCTTCATTAGCAGTTTAGAAAGACTTAGGAATGAGTGTTAAAATCCTTTTATACTCAAAACAACCTATTTTAAATGTGTTTTGAGTCTATGAGGGGTTGGAAAAGATCTGCAATACCCTCACGAAAAATTTTAAAAAAGTTCAGCTCAGGACACCTAGTTCGCATCCCAGACTAGGGTGTTTTTCAGGGATTTTTGCTAAAAAAATTTGATCGAGTTTTCTAATCCCGTAGAAAATATTGGGATCACACTCAGATGTGCTTCAATAAAAAAAATATCTTTTGATTCGGTTGCTCGAAAAATTAACCAATATCATTTTTCCACTCAATTTCTCATGCTTATCGCATTTCTAGCATCAAATTTGCCATTAGAGTTTGGGAAGGTGCGTTGTGCGCACATCTCTTATCTAGAGGTATTCTAGTAATTTTATCGGATGTTACATTATCTCCCTTATGGAACCATTCAATCCCCAATGAAGAGTAAAGGTGGATATCAAGGCACGAATAACACTAAAGATTCCTCTCGACAATCAACTAACCAATCAAACCGCTGACTTATCGACAATATAGACAATTGCTATTCAAACTCAAGAATAGACCAATTCACTCAAGGATTGGCAAATCAGTTCAGACACCAACAAAACATCAAAACCTAATCAACTTGAATTATTTAATCATCTCGACAATCAGTTATTTGAACTCAAGAAGGAAGTCATCAACTCTAATCAAGAATGGAACCATCATGATATATACGACTCTATGGATACTCAAAATCTCAGCACCTTATCTCAACTATGGTTTTTTTCATAGCACTTCCCTCCATCAATTCAAGCTTATATCTCATATTCAGCTCTTTACCTAACCATATCTTCTCATCCCGTTCACGACTAACTCTAAGTCTTAAGGTGCTAGTCCTAGGATAATTATACTTACACCAATATAATCCCTCGAATCTATGTTTCATATCCCCGTATTGACCTTTACTTCGAGAATATTGCTCGTTTTTGTTACTTTAATACACTCACATAATGGAAGCCGCACATTCAAGCCTATCACTCTATCCACTTCATGGTCTCTTTAAGGTCATTATCACTAGAGAATCTTTAAGTCTACCATAGCACATCTACACCCTCAATTGCATGAACTCGTATCATGAGAATCATTAATATTCTTTTACCTATCTATTAAATTCATCATGATTCCTCTAGCTACTTTTCTATGTCTATAACCTTATTATCAGAATCAAGAACAATCATTTTCTCTCCTCAACCATCACTCTTCTACTATCATCAACATTTCTATCAAGAATGAAAAGTAGGATCGCTAAAAAGGTTTGGAACAAAAGATTATTGGCACGATTCAATCAAGAAATCTTATCTGAGAACATTCATAATGAAGTACGATCTTTCTCATCTTTCAAGACTCATTCTGAGTTCACAGAATTACACATAGTGTAAAAATCAAGTCACATCTCATTCAACAGAGGATTGAAAATTCTTAGATCCATGATGTAAGATCAAAGTCGTTGAATGAAGCTATCACTTTTCATCCTCGAAACTCAACATGAATGAGAATCAATGTGTGTTTCATGGGACTAGGCCATGGGCATGGAATTCATACACTAGACGGGAATAGAGCATCACCTCAACTGAAGTATAAGGAATAGATGATATGGCAGAGAATTGTTGTCTCATCTTGATCAACCCATCACTATCGAAAATTCAGGATCTACTTTGGCTTATCACCTCACTATCTCCCCCTTAGCTCAAGGTCATCTCTCTAAATCTGTGATTCCCTTATCTAAGCTATAAGTACATATATCTACATAGTCAGGGAATCACTATCCACAAGAACATCTTAAACTCTTCTGCTATACTATAGTTGCATATATAAAATAGCCGCTAAGACTCCCTTTGAAGATACCACTCTTAGCTTCTTCCTGTTTGTATAGAAATCTTTCTATAGTTGCTTCTCTTATTGGCGTACATAACCACTTTTCATGACTCTTACCACCTAACCTTTTCTTTTGCCTGCTAACGCTCAACTTTTGTGCTCCCATAAGTTTAATTGTATAAGACTTAGACTATCACAGAAAACTCATCATCATCTATCCATAAGCCCCAATCAACTTAGCTACTCAAGATTATAAGGAACACTTACATCAACCTACTTCACATTGACAACTCAAATATACTATCTAGATTCGTATAGCAGTCATAACTTAGGGTTTCACACACTTTACACTATCATGGATACATACCTTAAGTCTTTTCTTATCTATTAATCTATCCTCATTTCACTAGTCTTACCTAAGGGGAACTTGCACCCTGCCCTAACATCATTTTCCTTACAAATCAGTGTCTTCATCTAGAGGATACACTATGAAAAGCCTCTTAGAGAAAATCTCCAACTAATACTATCATTCTCATGATGCTATCTCCTCTTTCACACGACTCCTCAAAATTCAAGCTTAGGGTCTAGTACTAACATGTACATCACACATTTCCCTCATGTTATACCAACCCATAACTACTAGATAAAAATTAGGAATATGGGCTTACTAAAATCTCATGGCAAATACTCATTCAACATATCCCCTTCTTCACAACTCAAGTACCATTCACCCATTCACTATACTTCCTCATCTGGCTAAGCTCATAACTCTATAAATCTCATAGGGCTTTCACTTCAAAATTATAAGCCTAGTTTCGATCTATCATATTTAAAGCACTTTGTTTCCCCTATTCAACATCTATACTTTACCCTCACTAATAGAATATCAAAATACATCAACTTTAATCTCCTTCTAGTCTTGAGCTCCCTTTAACACATTTTGACAATGACTCTTTCTCTATACCTCATCATGAAAATCAAGGGGTACTTACTACTCTTTCATCAAAAACTTATAGCAATCAACTCATCATTCAATTACTTACCTAATGAACACATAACGCTAGTCACAAGCCTCAATCAATCATTACTCTCACTACCCTATCCCTCCCTTTCTATTGTCATCACTCTGGCCCTAGAATGACAACTTTACTTATGGTTTACAATAACCCAAGTCACACTCTTAGGTGGTAACATTAAACTCTTTGGAGACATAAGTTTCTCTCTCATAGATAACATCAAAAGCAAGTTTTGGATAAGAGAATCTGGGGTGCGTATTGATCTCGCTCAAATGCAAAATTCATGTAAATAAAAGTGTATTCTTTTGAAGCGATCAACTCACCATACTAGTCGACGTCTCTCAAGCCTAGTGCAGTCTCTCTACCATTCTGATTACTTTATCACAGAGAAACTCATCGATAAGGATTTGAGCATTTCTATCTCTATCACCTCGTAGATTAGACATAGTCAGAAGGTTTTGAGTAACGCACAAATCATCATAAGTTTCTTATGCAATAACTCTTGCACGACTTAGAATATGAAATAAGTGATACAATTCTTAATGTCCTATAGCCTCCCTATTATAGAGAGGCGCACTTCACACCAATAACAAGAAATCTACTATACAAGGCTTCATAGACTCTCTTGGACACTTGAACTCTGTGCTCTGATATCAAGTTTGTCAAGCCTCTAGAGGGTACCTAAGACATGGTCGACACCCAAAGGCTATTGCTAGTCCCCAAGCAAACTACTTGGCCTCATCACATTCATTCAATCATAGTTTAAAAATTAAGCAGAAGACCAAAGATGAAAAATAGTGGAAATTCTCAATATATAGGGTTCATAGGCCAATAATCAAACTATTATTCTCTGATATAGAAATACTTTTGAAGGAAATCAGTCAAGAGATCAAGATCTCAACATCAACTCATCACTACTATGGAGCCTATAACTCTACTATCTAGATGGTGCCAATGACAAGTTCATGACTATCTCAGATCAAATAAAAGAAAATCCAACTCTAGTAGCTAGATGATAGTAGTATGAAAATCCTCCAAAAATAAGGAGGTCTCACTCATCAGCTGAATGCGAATAGATCCTCAACGAAACATCTATTGATCATCTCTAATACCTGCCTCTGCCTTATAAAATAATGCAGTCCAAATAGACGTCAGTACGTGGAATGTAACAGATATAGACAGAATAATACAAAATGATATCAACTCAAAATATGCTTAATCAGAATATTAAATATTTATCTAAAGTAAGAACAAAGAGTAGATAATAACCAATCTATACCAATCCATCCTCATCCATTCATATCAACTCAGAGTACTATCGGTATAGAACCTATTTGGGAGTTTCTGTTATCCGTCAATAATCACTTATGAGCCAGTATTTGTATAACAATACTGTTGATGTTGCCACAGTCGTTCCGTACTTTCCAGGTAAGGAACAACTCAGATCCATAAGGGATGTCTCTAAAGTCCTCTATTACTTTCAGGGACTTTAACTCAAGAGAGAACCTCTGATGAAGTGGTTCAGTCCTCACCTACGCTTGGTAACGTAGTTAATGAGTGCGAGCTAGACTTACTCTTACTCATTTCAGTGCTCGATACTCCTCCTAAGACTCAATGCTCATAAGACCATCCATCTCAATCAATCATCTCAATTAGTCTCATGGAGACTCTCATCATCTCACTAACTCTATCTCAATTGGCCTTCTGCCCTATTATGTCAATCATCTCATCAACTCAATTCTCATTTAATAACTCAAGGACTCAGATCAATCATTAATAGAAAGTTAATTAGACCGATCTCTAGGATTCAGTTATGTCTACTCATGTGACCATCAAGCTCTATGAACTCATCATCGTGATCACATCACAATCACAATTAACATTCTCAACTCAAGGCTCTAGACTCAATCCCTAGGTTTATTCATGCATTCTTTTACAAAGTAATATAAAGGACTTATGAAAATAACTCATGTAAAAACATTTATTCAGTAAATCAAGTTTATGATGATCATCAACATATGAAAATACATATAATGTATAAGTTCTCAAGAAAACATGCATGGAGACTCAATATACTCACAATCCTTCTATTACCATCAATAGGGGCACATTGAAGAACAATTCCATGATTTTTAGTTTAGCTTTACATACTTGGTATGGAGTTTGATAATCAACTTCTCAAAAAGTTAGCCTCAATCCTCTGAACCCTAGCTCTTCCTCACTTCTCCTTAACCCTAGTCTTCGTTAGGAGTTTAGAAAGACTTGGGAATGGGTGTTAAAACCATTTTTATTATTCAAAATGATCTATTTTGATCGTGTTTTAAGTTTAGGAGGGGTTGGAAAAATTCTGCAATGCCTCTCATGAAAAATTAAAAAAGCATTCGGCTTAGGACACCTAGTCCTCATTGCTGACTGGGGTGTTTTTCGTTACAAACTTTTGATTGAGTTTTCTAATCCCATAGAAAATATTGGGATCACATATAAGTATGGATCCACGATAATTCCGCAATGCAGACATGTCGTGCACTCTCTCTGAAATTGCATTTTGCATCGAAAAATTATCTTTTGATTTGATTGCACTAAAAATCATTCAAGACCATTTTTCCACACAATTTCTCATACTAATCCTATTTTCGACCTTGAATTCGCCATCGGAATTTGGGAAGGCGCGATGTACACACATCTCTCCTCTAGGAATATTTTGGTAATTTCATCGGGTGGTACATTCTATTATTTTTATTTTTTATTTTCAGGATTCTTGTTTCAACATAGTTCCAACACATGACGAACTGTTAACACTCGAGTTACCAAGTCCAACAGATGTTCCTGCTACCGTACCTTGCACGTTGAGTACTCCACGCACATCACTTGCACATCCAATGCATGTGGAAAAATAAATTTTGTCTGGGTTTAATAATTTCAGTACCGAACCAGTAGAACTTCTTGTAAGAAGGTCCAAGCGCATTGTTGATTCAACGTCCCCACTGCCATCAAAAAAGAGAAGGATTGATCATGGAAAAAAATCCATCCCAGTACAAATTGTGTCACGACCCGAAATTCAGGCGTGATGGCACTCGTCTTTTCCCACCAAGACAAGACAGCCTATAACCCAACTATAACATTAAAATGTGGAATTATGATAAAAATGAGTGTTCAATTGCGGATTATAAGTCAACTTAATGAAAATCCCCCAAAACTTGATTGTCACGTGCACAAGCTTCTAATGTATTACAATAGATTCGAAAGGAGACACAAGTATCAAATAATATTGTCTCTAGAATAGAATAAAATCATAAAATAGGAGTAAGAAGTCAGTTGGGATGACAAATAGCTACCTCTCGCAATCTCCACAGGAAGTCTCGGACAAGGAAAAGAAGAGAGTATCATGACAATCCGGGTTCATAACCTACAAAATTATTGTAGCAAGGGGAGTGAATACCAAACACACGATACTCAGCAAGTGAAACTAACTTAAAGTAAAATAATGAAGAACCAAGTAACTCCTTAACACCCAACCAAATACCGTCAGACTACAAGCCTGCACTCAAAAAAAGAACCCCAGCACAATATATATATATATATATATATATATATGTAGAAAATTACTAGAATGTAGATATAATCATCACTAGATTAGGCCTCTGAGGATCACAATCTCACAACTATTTTGTGATACAAGAATTTATAAGCTCCACAATTATACCATACGAAAATTCTACGATCAAAGCCTATAATAGTATAATTCTTATTATCCTACTTTCAAGTCATAGAGAAAAATTCTACAATTTATCAAGTTCTCGCTAATTCATCAAGTGTCATTAAATCAATACCAAAACTAATCATATAAAGACATAAACAGGTCAAATGATATATTGAATAACCAATCTCAATAGCACTCCATATAATCATAACAAGCCAGAGCATTATGAGATGAAAATGAATGCCGTGAGATGTAAATAATTCTATGCAATGCAATGCAATGTCAAGTAAAATGATGCATGTTTATCCTACAATGCACATCCGCTGATCATAAACATGCCTCAGTCATAACCCATAGGGGCCACACATGGATCATGTATCTATCGCGGCGCACGACACGACCCTCGAATCATAGTATCTGTCACGACATGTGACACATCCCTCGAATCATAGTATCCATCGTGGCGTGCGACACGATCCTCGAATCATAGTATCATTTTTAATTATCATTTTTTGCACTAGCCGGAACCATTTTCCATTGGCTTTACCTTTCTTTTTCACTAGCCAGAACCATTTTCCATCGGCTTTACATTTCGTTTCTTAGAACATCCAACAATCACATGGTAAATGTACAATAACCATGTTCATGGAAATAAAATATGCAGGATGCCCATACAAATTCATATATCTCAAAATCAAGAATGGGTAGCTCAATACCATAAATGTTGCAATATTATCAATCTCAATACCATCATAACCTTAACAACATTCACATCTAAAAGTAAGTATCACTTTGATATCAATAATAAATAATCCCTATTTCACATATAATAAATCTCCAACATTAATTCACAAGTCAAATATTACCATAAGATAATTATCCAATTTAAAATATTTCAATCAAAGCCTACATAATCTATCTCTACCCCAAAATACTCAATTGTATACACATTGGAGCATACAAAGTTCAACACATTTAACAAAAAGTTAGAAATCCACTTGCCTTATATAAAGTCTCGAATCACGTCAATTCAGAAGCTTTTCCCTTTCTATAACACTCCAATTCACCAAAATCTATTCAAATATAGTATTATAATTATATAATGAATCTAACGACACTAAAATCAATTAATTCGTGTGAAAAGGATAAACGGTCCAAAATTTTTATCGCCAGAAAAATACCATCAAAATCTAAAAATTTTTACATGAAAATGTTCCCAAGTGATAAGGAATTCAACGACGAAAACCAATTCAAAAATGGAGTTAACATGAGGAAGAAATCCCATGTTAAAATTTTCGAAATATATTAAAAACGCAGCAGTAAATCTGCAATTTTTACCTCAAATGAAGCAATAAAGTCAATTTCTGAAGCTCCCACGGTTTTCTCCTCAAAAATATATAATTTAGCCTTTTGAATCACTCAAATCCGATCAAAATTGAGAGAGAAATAGTTGGTTGAAGTTTGGGGAAAGTTTGCGATCTTCTCTTCTCTTTCTTGGAGAAAATCCTCAATCTTTGTACTTCTTTTAAAGTGAAAGAACTTGGAAGAACATTGATTGTAAGAATTATCTTTGATTCTTGAATTCTTGACTTAGACTCTCTAGAGTTCTTGATGAAGAACCATAATTCTCGAAAAAGAAGAGTCAAGAAATCCTTTCTTGGGATTCTTGAATTTGTTTTCTTGAAACCCTAGGTTATGATTTAAAATTCTATTAGAGCTTCATGAATAGATGAAGAAATTCGGGTTGGGTAGATTGAAATTCATGAAGAATACTTACCTTGAGGAGGAATCTTGGAAGCTAATCCTAACTTGATGATTTTCTTGATGATTCTTGAATGTTTATGTTTAGGAGAGAAGGGAGAGGGTTTTGATCATGAAAATTAATGTTTTATATGTTTTGGGAATCATAAATAGACCACAAAGGTTTTAGGATAAAAATACCCTCAAGTTATAAATAAAAAACGTCATTAACTCATCCAGTGAGGGTACGCGATGCGCTCCGGGCGCAGACTTTCGGACAGCTCTGCACCTCTTCACTAAAATGGTCATAACTTTCTACTCCGATCTTCGATTAACGCAAAATCAGATGCATTGGAAAGATAATTCGAATATTCTCGATTTGATATATTATGGGTCATTTAACTCATTATACTTTAGTAGATATGGTAATTTGAAGTTGACCCTTCTAGCGACTTATACGAAAACTTAGTTGCTAGAAATTCTTTGAACTTGGCTTGATGTAAAAGATCCCTTATGACTCTAAATC
>JAABOM020058469.1:0-13875 GCA_011800125.2 Solanum clarkiae | reverse complement strand
TACCCCCCGTTGATAAGATCGTCTCTGGCTAGGTGCTATCTCCACCCCTAGGGCTACCACCTACCAAAAACTGTATACTTTATCTTTCAATTACCTTCGAGATGATTCTTTTGGTGGCTATAATATTGGAGCTGTAGGACCGTATATGTAGCATGTGACATGTCAATAATCACACAAGACAACAAGACAATGAAAAGAGTACATTACACAAATGATGAAAGGTGTATGAAATGGACAACTCGTGAACTTTATCTTGTAACAAGAACTTATGTAACTTCGTATCCAAACGTGTATGCGGTTTTGAAGGTGACTATGTATGGAATCATATAAACATATATAAGAGTATAGACATGGTTAATAGTGTGTCGAAGTTGGTGAATGGCTTTATATACCAAGGAGTGATCTATGTTTCATGCCAAGTGATACGAAATCAATTAACCTCACATAGCTCATTGTATAACCTCGTTACTACCTTGAGATAACCTTCCCTTCCTCAAAATACTTATCTACAACATAGTAGGTGATAAAACTAGCATTAATAGCCAAATAGATACGTCTTGGTAGCCCAATTACATAACAAAACAACACACGGGAAGCAAGTGGGTGTTTATGAACCCGTATTCCTTTAACTTTTCTGTCCCTAATCACATTTTCTAATACACATTAGCAAGTACACAACATGTACATCCTATTTCAATGCCATAACAGTCTTACAACAGCCCACAAAGGACAACACATCACAATTCCAGACAATCAAAAAATGGACAGCGTAACGTTACTGTCCTTCGCTACCTTTCGATGTTGATAGCTCCAAACCCATTCCAACTTTAACCAAACTATTCCAGCAACATTTATACATATAAACAGACCTAAAAAAGTATTATAAAATAACTTAAGAAGTCATTAAGGACATGAGCTAATAGCCTTATATACAATAGCCCGCAAGTTCCAATTAACATGATGCTTAAGATAACACAATAAAACGCACTTGTTAAATGAAACCGAAATCAGGGAAACAACCTTAGGGTGATGTTTAGCACCCAAAACATGTTGAGAACACCAAGTTCTCTTCATAATACAACTCACAAACCATAGAGAGATCACCAAAATAAAAGGAAAAGGTGCAGCAACTTTCAGCACAGAATCTATCCAGATTTTTCAGCACCAACATACTAGCATATACTTCTTGTTTTTCATAAGAAAACCATCGTAAAAACATGTATAAACTTCCTTGCCACTACTTAAAGGTATAGGGATTCTATAAGAACCCTAGAAGTCCCTTTTAGCTGCTTCACAAAGTTAAGAAAAGTTGAAGAGAACTTTACAGACAAATCTGATTTTTTTTGTGAGTTCAAGTGAACAATGACTTGTGGAGCTTCTTTGGAGCCCTTTATAAAGAGCTATTATGCCGACCTTCTCTTGACATTTTGACCATATTATAGCAAATATTATCAAGTTGGTTATCCACTATCTTGGACCCCAAACTTGGGCATAAATGGGTCTCCAAGTTGATGGGCTTGGCTGCCTATTTTCAGCTTTCACTTACTTAATTTTGGGCCCAATTTGCTAAGTGTGTTGTTATATCTTTGGTCCCTATTTATAATACTTTTTGGGCTGAAAGTTTAGCCTATTTATGATGCTAAAACATGGGCCAAAGTTACACCCTTAACACGGACTTTATTTATAATCGAACTTGGATAAATTCGACGTCGAGCCTCGTCTCCGTTTAGCTAGCAAATTTTAGATAAGAAAGTAGGTGACTTACCTGCTAGCTTATTAAGTCCTATAAGCACCTCAATTCTTTCACTTAACTTAAGGCCGTACAGTCCTCAGTTCGACACAGAACATGTATACACTCGACCCTCTTAAGCGTTAGGCGTACATATAGCCCATTAACACAAGATTCAAGCACTTTTGAAAATTAGCGCTAATTTGACCAAACCATGTAATGTTTAATTTGAATTGTACTAGTATTGTAAGGTATGGAGTGTTATTGTTTTGCATGTATTGTCTATCTCCCTTCATTTTGATTGTTGTTTGTTACTGGACAACACCAAACCCGACCGACTATCACGATCCCGACCAAGGTAGTGATGAATTGGAGAAGGCAAGTAAACAACGAGATTCAATTGTTGTGTTCTTTTCTAATAAACCAAGCCTGACCAAGGGGATCTTGACTGGGATAATAGGTAACGGTTAGTTGGCACACCATGGTTGTTGACCAAGCGCCATGGTGAAATTCCACCTTCACCTTCACAAAAGGGCTAGAAGAACCTAAGGTACCGTCCAGCATGCGAATTTCCAATTATTGTTTGTTGTCTAGGGTAATCAAGACAACGAACCATGGGGAACACAATTCCCAAGTTCTCCCTAAATTTGAGTATTTCTTCACATAATATCATTGTGTTTACTTTTACTTTTCTTCTTAAATCACAACCCCCTCCCGTTTAGAGGTTTTAGTTATTGATGCTCAAAATGATTGATAGTAAATTATTGTAGTCAACCCCTGTATTCCCTGTGAATTCGACCCTAACCTTTGGTTAGGTTAATTGCTGACAGTGACCGCTTTCTGATCGGAGCGTGAACATCATTAGCTTTGCTATGCAGAGTAGTGTATTTTGCTGCCAGTTTTCTTATTTCGGTCCAACACCTTGGGGTCTTGGCCCTAAGACCCCCTATACATAAAAGTACCTATACTTAGTTATTTTTCAACCTCATAGCATTGAAGACATTCCCCAAAATCTTCTCTAACACTTAGCTAATATTTCACCCAAATTCAAGTGTCCGAAACTCAATTCGGATTAAAGAAATCCATTCAAGCTTCAGGTCTCATTCAAATCTTCATCAAGGAAATCCCCAAGTTTGAGGTATGTGGGTTTCAACCATGGGTCCTTTCACCCATGGTACCCAACCTTCCTTTTTAAGTAAATTGTATGATTTCAAGTTTATTTATCTATGGGTATTTCTCATTATGAATTGATTATGAACTATGTTGTGGTTTCATTAATATGGACTGTTTAAGCATATTTTGAGCTATGAATTTATGTTCTGTTATGAGATTTGATGAAGGGTTCAATGTATATTATATGACGGTGTTACCAAATGTTTGTAGGTTGATGTATATTATGTTTTCTCACATGATTTCACTCTTGAATTGCATGATTTTTAATTAGCATTACACACCCACCAAGTGTTTGATAAGATGTTCAGTTAAGGGTTCATGAGTTATTGATGATCTATTTCATAGCTTATGAGCTAGGTGACTTTATGATGATTAAAGGTATGTATGTATGCATTGATTTCATGAAAAATATCTATAGTATTGCAAGTAACCACCTTGAGGGTTCTATGCCTCAATCACCTTGTCGGGGGGTACGAACCTCGTACTACCAACTGAGGGGTATATACATCAATCACCTTGTCAGGGAGTGCTATACCCGTAAATTCATATTCAGGGGTATATACCTTGACCACCTTGTCAGGGAGTGCTAGGCCTGTACTACCAATTGAGGGGTTGATACCTCAATCACCTTCCAATGGGGTGCTAGAGTCTGGATTCCATGTATTAGGTGCTTGGTCTTTGATGATGGTCTCTTCCTACAAATGTAATATGTTCTATACAAGCATATTTTACTTTGAGCATTGATCACGCATGCCATGTTGCTAATATACTATGCCTTGCCTCTATTTATGCATTTTGATTATGTTTTCTATCTCTTGTTGCATTGCATCCTACATACTTAGTACATTCAAACATACTAATGCATACTTTATGCCTACATGATATTACTATGTAGGAACCGGAGATCTGCTTGATCATCTTCCTCCTCCACATGGATAGTACTATCTCTTTAAGTAAGTGTGGTGAGTCCTCAAATCTGAGGACAATAGCTATTGATCTTATGTTGTGTAAATACAGTTTTCTTTGTTTAGATGCTTATGACTATGACGGTGAGCCCTGAAATTTTCTTGGTCCCCGCTCATCTCCATATTTAGAGGTGTTGTTGGACAACTGATGTAATTATGCTTGAGCTTTGACTCTTCTGATGATTTATGTTATCAAAAACTTCCCTTAGTCACTTTTATCGCTATTTATACTCTTTTATTATTGTGTAATTAGTTCCATGACCAAGGATGTGTAAATGATATGCTGAGAGGCTTGTTTGGGGTCCCTTCGGGTTCCCATTCACCGTGTCACATCTAGACCCTTGGCTTGGATTGTGAAAAACATGGTATCAAAGCACTAGGTTGTTAATGATCCTCGACATCCAACATGCTGCATCGATTAGAGTCTTATTCATGGTTTCGAAGTGCACCACAACTATGAGTAAGAGGCTATGAAAAGGTTTAGGAAATATTTCCCTTCTTCTTCATTTAAGTCGTGCTATAGAAGTTAAGGTAAGGTTCTCACCTAATGAGCATTCTTTATTATTTTAGATCATTGTTATTCCAAGAGGAAGAAGAGCTCATACACTCGAAGAACAATCGGCTCTTGAAGAATTCCTGGATACTATTACGATTCTAGCCCAAGCCATGACTAATCAAATCAATCCAGGGGCCCAAGCCCCTCACTCTTGGTCTCCGTCTTCTACTATAAGGGATTTCACAAGGATGAAAGTAACGACCCCAAAAAGTACGCAAAAATATGCCTCGAAAGTTCCCGAAATTGTAATTTCCTCATCTTTAAAAATCCGTGCATGATATTTAAAATCCGACTTCATATTCTTGTTCGGGGGGTCAAATTGAGGGGAAAATGGGTCCAACCTATGTTCAAGAGCAAACGATAAGCAATTTTGATTTTCCAAGAATGAAATTTCACGAGTTTTGCGCGCCCCTGGGGTGACACGGCTAGGGCATGTAGATGAAGAAAGCTTGATTTTGTGACAAGTCTGCAAATGGGAAAATTCCTATAACTAGCCATTTCTCACCCTCATATTATTCTAAGTATTCCTTAATACTCATTCAAACACTTAGCCAAATATTCTACTCCTAAATTCAAGTCTCAAACCTCATCTGGATCTAATGATTTCCTCTCGAGCTTCAGCTCTCCATCTCCAATGTTCATCAAGTTCATCTCCAAAGCTAAAGTATGTGGGTTTTATTTCATAAGTTCTTTTCACCCTTGATGCCCAAGCTTCCTTTTTTAAAGAATTGCATGATTTAAAGTTGATTTATAAATGGTCTTACATATTATGAAATTCACTGCACACAATGTTGGAGTTTATAAAATTGTGACTATTTTACTATGTTTTGAGCTATGAATCTAAGGTCTATTTTGAGAATTGAATGTTTTGATGTCTATAGTTTGAGGGTGTTACCAAATATCTATTGATGGCTTTATACTGATTTTTCTACAATGATTTCACTCTTGAATTGCATGGTTTCACACTAGCATTACACACCCTCTAAGTATTTGATAAAATATCCAGTTATGGGTTCTTGAGGAATTAAAGGCTCAACGTATGTATTACGAGTTGAATGACTATATGATAATGAAATGATGAAAAAATGGTGATGGAATGATGATGAAAATGAATTTATGTATATAATGATGAAAGGATTGTGTGTGTCTGTGTGCGTGCGCGTGTGTATATATATATATATATATATATATATATATGATATTATCTCTATAGTGTGTGGGATGACCAAGCCTAGCTCGGGAGTTGTAGGCCCGAGTAACCTATTGAGGGGTTGGTACTGCGATCTCCTACCTCGGGGGCTGGTAGGCACGAATAACCTTGTTGGGTGTTGGTAGCCATCAAGCTTGATGGAGGGTTTGTACTCCATCAACCTTGATGGGGGGTTTGTACTCCATCAACCTCATGAAGGAGTTTCTACCTCATGTGCCTCTCCAAGGAGGTGGTAGGCCTTGCATCGTACCGTAATGGTTACTCCTTACACTTGTATTATGTCCTATATAAGCATGACTTTACTTCAAGCAATATTCATACATGTTATATTTATAGTATATTATCGATTGCTTATAATTATGCATTTTGTCTATGATGCCTGTCTCTTGTTGCATTGCAACTACATACTTAGTACATTCAAACATACTAGCGCATATTCCTATGCGTACAAGATATCACCTTGTATGAACTGGAGCACTGGTTGATCATCCTCCTCCTCCGTGTAGCTAGTACGATTGTCTCTCAAGTTTTTGGTGAATCCTCCATTACGGGGAGATTGCTTATGATCTCTTCCTATATAGTAAGACTATGTTTCTTTTATGTTATGTATTGACTATGACGGTGAGCCCGGTTGCTCGTCGTGGCCTCCACTCTTATCTATGTAGTAGAGATGTTGTTAGACATGTTATTTATCTATGTTATGAGTCTTGACTCTCTTGTTCCTTGATGTTGTGATATGGAAATTTACCTTTCGTCCCATTTTCTGTAACACCCCGCACCTTACACTACTAGTACAATTCAAATGAAACATGACATGGTTTGGTCGAACAAGCGCTAATTTTCAAAAGTGCTTGAGTCTCGCATTAATGGGCTATATGTGTGTCTAACTCATAAGAGGGTCACGTGTATACGCATTTCATTTCGAATCGAGAATATTATGGCCTTAAAATGAAGTAAGAGAATTGAGGTGCTTGTAGGACTTAGTAAGCAAGTAGGTGAGTCAGCTACTTGCTTAACTTAAATTTGATAGTTAAACGGACACGAGGCTCGACGTCGAATTTGTCCAAGTTTGGTTGTGAATAAAGTCCGTATTAAGGGTGTAACTTTAGCACATGTTTTAGCATCATAAATGGGCTACATTTTTAACCTAAGATGTATAATAAAAGGGGCAAAAATACATCACAATACACTTAGCAACTTGGGCCCACAACTAAGTAGGTGAAATTTGGAAAATAGGAAGCCCAAGCCCATCAACTTGGTGACCCATTTAGGCCCAAGTTCAAGGGCCGAGCTACTGCATAAGATGCTTACTAATATGTGGCTTAATATGGTAAAAAATTCAAGAGTAAGTCGGCCAAGCTAGGCCTTTAAAAAAGAATGAGAACAGCACACAAATTCATTTCAACATATACAAGAGAAAAATTTGCTTTCCTGGTGTTTGTTTGCTCTCGTTTAAGAAGGTGAAAGACAAGCTTTACAACCTCACAAGGGTACCTAAATAAGCTTTGATTTTGAAGGTAAGTAAATTGACTTATGCACCTAGTATGGATTGTTTATCAAAACCAAAGAAACAAGTTAATCAAACATATGCTGGAAATCCCGGACAGTTTGTGTGCTAAGGATTCTTGTGCAATTTTCTTGTTAATAAAGAGGTTTATCTCTTGTTGGATGGCTTTATTATGAACTAGTACTTATGCATTAAACAAAGATTGGTGTTGCAGCAATGTAAAAAGGCTGATTGACCACTTTTACAGTCCATAACATGAGTGAGTATATGACATCGTAATTGTGTGCTTAGTATGGACTTGTGGACTGTTGGATAGAATACTATTGTCTCACTCCCTTAATGACTGATTTGTTACTATATCAAGACTGATTCAATGCTGTTTGCATGCGTAAATATTGCTGGAATAATTTGGTTAGAGTTGGAATAGGTTTGGAATTGTCGACGTCGAAATGTAGCAAGGGAAGGCAACGTTATGCTATCCGTTTTTAGATTGTGTGGAATTGTGATGTGTTGCACTTTGTGGGCTATTGTAAGAGTATTATGGAATTGAAATAGGATGTAAAGGATGTGTACATGCTAATGTGTATTTGAAAATACGATTAGAGGCGGAAAAGTTAAAGGAATACGCTCGGGTTTATAAACACCCATTTATTGTCCATGTATTATTTTCTTATGTGATTGGGATGCCAAGGTGTATCTATTAGCTAGTAATTCTAGTTGTATCACCTACTATGTTGTAGATGAGTATTTGGAGGAAGGGAAGGTTATCTCGAGGTAGTAACAAGGTCATACAACAACGTATGTAAGGTTATTTGATTTTGTATCATTTGGCATGAAACATGGATCCTTCCTTGGCACATAAAGGCACTTACCAACTCCGATGCAACTATTAACTGTGTCTCCATTCTTTGACATGTTCATATGATTCCATACATAGTCACTTTCAAATCTGGTTATATACATGAATACCAAGATACATGTATTCCCTTTTGCCAAATAAAGTTCACGAGGTGTTCCATTTCATATGCATTTTATTATTTGTGTAATGTACTCTTTTTTATCGTCATATTGTCTTGTATAGTTATCTGCATGTCACATGCTACATATGCAGTCCTACAGCTCAAATATTGTGACCACCAGAAGAATCATCTCAAAGGTAATTGAAAGATAAAGTATATTGTTTGTTGATAGGTGGTAGCCCGATGGGTGGAAGAATCACCTAGCTAGGGACGATCCTATCATGGGTGGTAGCCCAAGGGGGTTAAGGAAAAACCTAGCCAGGGACGATCACATATCCCAAGGGGTGGAAGAATCAGCTAGCCAGGGAAACATCTTATTATGGGTGGTAGACCAAGGGGGTTAAGGAATAACCTAGCCAGGTACGATCCCGATACAGTTTACCACTGATCAGTTGGTCATTCGTTACAGCTATGCACAAATTTTATAGTACAGATTTTACAGTAAAGGTAAAGTGATATAAAGAACATAAAGTACATGATTCCACAGTATAACTAAGGGTGGTCCCTGATCTTCCACAGATGCATGGTTTCATTTTAGTTATTATTTTATATACAATATATCCTGCTTTACATACTTAGTATATTATCTTATACTGACGTCCCTTAAAGGGGACCTGCATTTCATGCTGCTTACAGGCGCTAGTAGATTTTTCCAGTAGGAGTACAGGATATTCAGCTTATGTCACCAAGCTCCAGGTTGCTTCGGGGCTTTGTATATGTCTAGAGCTTATATGTGCTATTGCACAGTTTGTTGAGGTGGGGGTTGTCCCGACCCTTATCAGATGTCTTTCTTTATTTAGAGGCTTTATAGACTATGTAAAGTAAAATGTGATTATGTATCGTACTTTAAGTACTGTGGCCCCAACAGCCTAGTCGTATGCATTTCCTTTTGGCTAGTTATCACTGTTTATTTGCTAAAAGACATGTCAAAGGTAGAGATCTCTTATAGTATGTATAGAAAGTACATAGTTACAGGTTGGTTCTCCCAAACCTTATCAGCAACGAGTGTTAGTCCGCCCTACGGGACTTTGGGGTATGACATTTTCCTTGTTATGCCTATCTCTTAGTTTCATGTTTTATTGCTTCCGCGACCAAGGGTGTGTAATAATATGCTATGAGGCTTATTTGTAGTTCTTTCGGGTTCCCTATTTGTCGGTCATGTCTTGGCCCTAGGCTTGGTTCATGACAAAGGAGGTATCAGAGCACTTGGTTGTTAGATCATCGGAGTCCAACATAACTCATCGATGAGAGTCTTAATCAAGTTTTTGTTGTGCACTACAACTATGAGTAAGAGGCTATGAGACATTTTAGAAAATATTTCCCTTCCTCATGGTCTATGTCATTCTTTAGATAAGGGTTTTCCCCTCTAACAAGTGTTCTTTGCCCTTCTATTTAATCATGTCACTTCAAAGAGGGAGGTGAAGGAAGGTAAGTTGAAGGTTTTGATTTTGATGGATCTGGGTTCCACTATTCCTTTCATTATTACTTTTATTCTCTAGTGGGCTTCTTGTGTACCTGAGTTATTATGTGAACCTTTGGTGTCTACCCACCTTGTTGAGTCTATTGTTTTTGGAAAGTTCATAGGTATTGTTCCATGTTCATAGCATTAAGTCTTGCCTTGTGACTCATTGGATTTGATGTACTCGATTTGATGTTATACTTGGGAAGGAAGAGTTGCATGCATTTTGTGTCTCCATGATGGTAGGACCCGCAGAGTTAGATTCCAACTCCTTAACGAACCCATCTTTGAGTGGGACATTTTCAAGTGGTAGCAAAATAGGTAGGTCCATTGTTGCCTTAAGGTTCAATTGATCTCTAAGGGTTGCTCAATGTTCTTATGATTTTGGTTGAACTTAGTTTGTTGGATTGGAGGTCTTGAGGTGGTTTGGCTACTTGCATATTGTGTCTCCTTTGAGTGTAGAACTCGTAAGGTTGTAACATGATGGTTAAGGATAGACGATCTATTTAGTCAACTACAATGGGCTAGTCACTTCTCTAAGATAGATCCTTTATTCGGATTTTGTCCCTATGTGAATGAGGTTAGGTGATATCCTTAAGTGTCTTTCCGAACTAGATATGGGCATTCTGAATTTGTTGTGATATCATTTGGGTTAACTAATGAATCGGCCATTTTCATGGATCTAATGAATAGAGTCTTTCAACCCAACCTTAATTCATTTGTTGTGGTATTCATTGATGATATTTTAATTTATTCTCGTGGTAAGGAGGAGCATAGGGCTCATTTGAGGGTTGTATTGCAAAGATTGAGGGAAGAAAATTTATATGCTAAGTATGAAAAGTGTTAGTTTCGGTTGAGGGAGGTTGCCTTCCTAGGACATGTGGTATCAGTGGATGTTATCAAGGTATATCCTAAGAAGATGGATGTGATTAAGAATTGGCCTAACAATTGACCCCGCCAAATATTAGGAGTTTCTTGGGCTTAGCGAGTTACTATCGAAGATTTATTAATGGGTTCCCTTCTATTTCTTCCCCTATGAAAAAGTTGACTCAAAAGAAAGCCAAATTTGTGTGGTCCGATAAATGTGAAAGGAACTTCAAAATATTGAAATATAAGTTTGTGTCTGCTCCTATATTGTCACTATTGGAAGGGTTAGAGGGATTTCATGTGTATTCTGATGCTTCTCGAGTTGGTTTGGGTTGTGTTCTAATGCAAAATGGTAAGGTCATAGCCTATATTTCTATGCAACTCAAAGTACATTAAAAGAACTACCCTACACATGATCATGAATTAGCCGTCGTGGTATTTGCATTAAATATTTGGCGGCATTACTTGTATAGGGTGCATGTTGATATGTTTACTGATCATAAGAGTCTCCAATATGTCTTTACTCAAAAAGATCTTAACTTGAAGCAAAAGAGATGGTTAGAAATTCTTAAGGACTATAATATGATTGTGCATTATCATGCGGGAAAGGCTAATGTGGTTGCAGGTGCTTTGAGTAGGGTGTCCATAGGTAGCCTAGCTCATGTTGATGGTGGTGATAGAGAGGTGGCTAGGGAGGTACATCTTTTGGCGATATTGGGAGTTAGGTTGGAAGATGAGGACGATGGTCGTGCTATTATTGTTGATGGTTCTAAGTCTTCCTTCATTGATGAGGTGATACCAAAGAAAGACCTTGATTCCTCCTTGTTAGAGTTGAAGGCCTTGTTACAAGAGGGCAAGGTGGAGGTTTTCTCCTAAGGGGGAGATAGTGCCCTTAAGTACCAAGGTAGGTTGGGTGTGTGCCTTGTGTTGATGATTTGAGGGAGAAAATCCTTGATGAGGCCCATAATTCTTCTTCTTCTATCCACCCCAGTTCCACCAAAATGTATAGAGATTTGATGGATGTACATTAGAGAGGAGGCATGAAGAGGGACATTGCCAAATTTGTATCCGGTTGCCATAGTTGCCAACAAGTCAAAGACGAAAATCAAAGGTCGGTTGGCCTAACCCAAGCATAGAGATCCCTACTTGGAAGTGGGAGGTGATTAATATGGATTTTGTGGTTGAGTTGCCCAATACTAGAAAGAGTTTTGATTCCATTTGGGTTGTGGTTGATAGGATGACGAAATCAGCTCACTTTCTATCGGTTAAGACTACATATGGGGATGAAGATTATGCTAGATTATACATTGATGACTTGGTAAGCTTTCATGGGATTCCTTTGGTATCATATCGAATCGTGGAGCGCAATTTACTTCACACTTTTGGATTCCCTTTCAAAGGGTTCTTAGTACAAGAGTTTAAGCTTAGTACGACCTTTCATCCTCTAATGGGTAGCAAAGTCGAAAGGACTATCCAAAAACTTGAGGATATGCTTAGGGTTTGTGTATTGGATCTTAAAGGTAGTTGGGACGATAATCTCCCATTGATTGACTTTGCCTACAACATTAGCTATCATTCTAGCATCTGTATGGCTCCTTTTGAGGATCTCTATGGTAGACATTATTGATCACCAGTTGGATAGTTTGAGGTTGGTGAGGTGGCCTTGTTAGAACCAGATCTGGTTATAGACGCTCTTAAGAAGGTTAGGATGATTAGAGAAAGCTTGAAGATGGCCCAAAGTCATCAAAAGTCTCATGCCGATGGGAGGAGAAGGGATCTAGAGTTCAAGGTTGGTGATTGGGTCTACTTGAAGGTGTTACCCATGAAGTGTGTGGTACATTTTGGTAAAAAGGGCAAGTTCAGCCAAAGATATGTGGGTCTTTATAAGGTGATGAGAATGGTTCGCAAGGTAGCTTATGAGTTCGAATTGACTAGAGAAATAGTATTTGTTCATCCGGTGTTTCATGTGTCCATGTTGAGGAAATGTGTGGGTGATCTGAATGTTATTGCACCTCTTGATGTTATGGTGTTGTTGAAGAAAATTTGACCTAAGAAAAGTTTCCAATTCTGATATTGGTTAGGCAAGTGAAGAGATTGAGAAACAAAGAGGTCACTTTCGTTAAAGTCCTTTAGAGGAATGAACAAGTTGAAAGTGCTACTTGGGAGCCGAAGTGGACATGAAAAAGCGATATCCTCACCTTTTCCACTCCACTCAAGCCTGAGGTATCTAAGTCCTTTACATTATCTTAAGTCTCAATATTAGCCCTTATGTCAATGCATACATTCATGTTTCAATTGACAAGTTCATGATGATTTTACACTTATGATAAGATTATTTTGAAATGATGTTTAAGTGCATTGTTGCATCTTTATGGGCTGAAATTATTCATGTTTATATCTTTCAAATACGTCTCTTTGACATTCGGGGACAAACGTTCCCAAGGGAATGATATTGTAATGACCACAAAAAGTGCCCGAAAATGTGCCTCAAAAGTGCCCAGAATCGTAATATCTTCATATCTCAAAATCATGCGTGATATCAAAAATATAATTTTATTTTCTTGTTTATGGCGTCAAATTGAGTGCAAAATAGGTCTAACCCCGATTTAAGAGCAAATGATTAGCAATTTCGATTTTTCAAGAATTCAAATTCTAGTGAGGTTTGTGCGATGCGGTTAGGGTGCGCACATGAAGAAAGCTAGATTTCGTGACGTGGACCTGTGTATTTTTCTTCACAGTTAATTTTTGTGCTGTCCAAGACTTTTGGGAATTGGGCTTGAGTGTCCCCAAACGTGAAAATACCTTTACTTAGCCATTTTCACCCTTATATCATTCTAAACATTCCCCAATACTCATTCCTCTCAAGCTTCAAGTCTCCATCTCCAATCTTTATCAAGTTCATCTCCAAAGCTAAAGTATGTGGGTTTCTTTCATGGGTTCTTTTCACCCATGATGCCCAAGCTTCCCTTTCTTAAAAATGCATGATTTAAAGTTGATTTACAAATGGGTCTTATATATTATGAAATTCACTGCACACCATGTTGGATTTTATGAAATTGTGACTGTTTTACTATGTTTTGAGCTATGAATCTAAGGTCTATTGTGAGAGTTGATGAAGCATTTTGATGTCTATTGTTTGACGTTTTACTAAGTATCTATTGATGGCTTTATAATGATTTTTCTAGCATGATTCACTCTTGAATTTCATGGTTTTGCACTAGCATTTCACCCCCTCTAAGTGTTTGATAAAATGGCTGGTTATGGGTTCTTGAGGATTTGAAGGTCCAATGCATGTCTTATAAGTTGAATAGTATATAATGATGAAATGATGAAAAGGAATGTAGGTATAGTGATGAAAGGAATGTATGTATGTATGTATGTATATATATA
>JAABOM020058468.1:0-13876 GCA_011800125.2 Solanum clarkiae | reverse complement strand
GTATCTCAAATTCTAGTAATAATTAACTTAATAGTATAATAATTTATTATGACAAAATAATATAGGTATGAGCTACATAAAATATGCATGCTGACATATTGCCTGTGTGAGAAATTTCATTGTAACACTTTGTGAAATGACGAAAATGCTCCTACAATTGACCTTACGCGTAACGTGTCTTCCCTTGCTCCGTTTGCAAATTCGAGACCGGATTTGCGATCATCACAAAAAAATAGAGTCGAAAAATGGTCTCGACTCGAAAAAATGCGAATTATTTTTCTTCAAGAAAGCTCAAAACAGTGGGGTTTTTGCGACGCCGAGTGGACGCAGAACCACACTTTGTTATTTTTTCGAATTTCGATGAAAAGTGAGAATTTATGAAAAAGTGAGAAATATGTGCACTAGTGTATTTCCGGAGCAGTTTTGTTCTTTTAATGGGGAGGGGCAATTCCGACCTTTCCCACACCCCATATCCTAAACCAGTTCGTTTTAAGTCATATTTAGTCCCTAAAACTTGATTTTCTTCACTCATTCTCTAAAAAAAACAAGCGAACCCTTTCAAGAACTTAGGCTCAAGAATTCAAGAAGCGATAAGAGGGCTTAGGGATTTCTCCAACTCTCCAAAAAATTCCTTCCAACATATGTAAAGCCACTCTAAAATTTTTATTTTAGAATATTTTAGAAAGTATAAATTTAGTTTCATCCCAGGAGTAAGTTCAAGTCTTGATTGAGATTACATTCATGTAAATCCTGTAAAGTTAGTGAATTTCTTTACGTATGCATAGATTCTTGATAAAGATTGATGATTCTTGATTCTTTAATTGCTATTTAAATTATTGATTTCAAGATTTAAAGTTATAGAGGATTTCTAGTGACTTTCATATGGGTGTTCATGAACATAAAAAGCTTATAGTTTAAGACAAGTTAAAGAATTATTTTCTTGAATCATCCTTGCATTTAGCTGAGTACATTATATATTAAAGAATGATTTTCTTGAAGGTTTCTTGATACTTTAGTTGAGAAACCTAGTATGTTTGAAGGTACATGAAAGATACTAGTTTCAGTAAAGTTAAAGATTTCAGTTGAGAAAGTTAAGTAGTAAGCTGCGCTAAGTCCCCATGAAAGCTAGATTTCAAGAATTTATGATCATTTAAGTATGAGGTATATAAAGTATTTTGAGAGTAGTATTGAGCACCGATATAGGTGAGAGTAGAATAAATTACTCAAACTCATAAACTATGTAGCCAACATAGGATAGGATTGTACTATAGCACATTCCTCATTAGCCACTGAGATGACCCAATTTTGGAATCAATCCACTCCCCTAGTTATTCGTCCCTTACTCCGGTAAAGTACGGGACGGCTCTGGCAGCGTGGGCGAGACGTTGTATTACCGTGAAGCTCATAGTGGTGGTTGTCGGCTAGAAAAACTCCCCAAGCTAAGAAACTAAGTTTTTCTTATCAATTTTCAGCAGCTTATTTTCAGCATACCAATATGTATGATTATTGTTATTTAATTATGAATTATGTTTATGTCTTTAAGAAGTATCATGATATACTGTTTAAATGTTTTGGCTATCTTACATACTGTACATTCTAATTACTGACGTCTTTAGGACCTGCATCGTTTTATGCTGCAGATGCAGGTGATAAAGTTCCTCAGCAGCCGTTTCGGTGAGAACCTGACAGCTATTCAGTGTTTGATGAGGCCTCTTCTCAGTCCGAGGCTCTATAGTTTATGTTTCTTTACAGTATTTACTTTCAGTTCTGGCTACTTGGGGCCTGTCTCAGTAGCCCTTTCAGACAGTTTAGTAGAGGTTCCATAGACCATGCGTTTAGTATTTCAGTTTCCAGTCATTCAGACATTGCTTAAAAGCCTTCTTATACAGTTATGCAGACTGTTTATGAACTATATTATTGTTTCTATAGTCGTTCCACTATTGTTATGTCTTCCGTTGAGTAAGTAGTCAGGCCAAGTGGTTCACTTGGGACCAAAAATGATTTTCAAGTGCCAGCCACGTCCAGGGTGTAGGCTCGGGACGTGACAAACTTGGTATCAGAGCATAGAGTTCAAGAGTCCTAGGGAGTCTATGGAACCTTGTCAAGTAGAGTTTGTATTGTGGGTGTGAAGCGTGTCATATCTATAATGAGGAGGCTACGGGACATTAGGAAGTGTCAGTATTACTTCTTATTCCTTGTCTCGTGCTTCAAAGTATATCTCTGCGAAATCCTTTATAACTCATGCGTTCACAGTGTGTTTTTCAGATCATGCCTCCTCGTTGAGTTAACAGACCAGTCAGGGGCAGAGGACGCCCAGCCAGAAGGAACGTAAACCATCCTGGACAAATTCTAGAGGAACTTAGAGGCTCAACGGTGCCTGTGGAGCAGCCACAACAGGCAGACATTACTAATGTTGAGCTTCGCCAGGCCATTCAGACTTTGGCTTCAACCAATCACTACTCAGGGAGGTCGCCAGGGAGATGGCAGGAATGATGGGGCAGATATTGCCAGAGTTAGGGAGTTTCTGAGAATGAACCCACCAGAGTTCATGGGTCTAATGTGAAAGAGGATCCTGAGAATTTTATTGAGGAGCTTCAGAAGGTGTTTCAGATGATGCATATATTTGATGCTGAGTGGGTTGAGTTGGCTGCCTACCAGCTCAACGGGGTAGCTAGACTCTGGTTTGACTAGTGGAAAGAGAGTAAGGCAGGTGAGACACCAACTATTAGCTAGGCAGTGTTTGAGGAGGCCTTTCTGGGACAGTACTTTCCCAGAGAGATGAGGCAGGCTAAGTGATCTTAGGCATATTTAGACGGCTAATTAGCCAATAACGCCCATAAATAGAGTGAGTTCAGAGGACAAATTAATAGAATATAGGTGTTTGAGTGTCATTTTCTCTTGTTTTGCTGATGTAGGGCCAAGTGCGCCTATAGGTTTTGTTTATGCAGGATTAGCTTTGATTGGGAAGTTTGGGGTTAAACCCGGATTCGATGGAATAACACAGCCCGGAATGCGAAGGATAAAAATCAGTAGATGTAGCCAAAATACCATGATTTCACTAGCATACTTGGGATAAGGTTGCAGAAGTTGAAAATAGATTTAAAAAAAGGCGCGAATCCCAAGGAAGTGCAAGGTCCGCGTCGGTGACTTGCTAAAAAATATGCGAAATTATCCAGTCAGCAAATTTAAGCGGAAATTCAGAAAACAAGGGGTCCGCATCACGGACCTGAGAACCCAACATGGTTAAGTCGAAAAATGGGATTTTTATTATTGCTCTATCTTAGACTTTAGGTTTTTCTTACTTCAGTTTTTATGCAAGAAACACTGTAGAGGTGACAAAAAACTATTTTTTACGAAGAATTTGGTTAGTTAATCTTTAGCTTTTTGTGTTTCAATGTTTTTCACTTCATTCATGATTTATTTCACAGCCATGAGTGGCTAAGTCTCTATATTCTGGGGTTGGAGCCATAGACTATATGTAGTTCTTAACTTTTGACATCTATGGATGATTTCTTTTGATTATTCCTATGTTATTTATATCTATACTTCATAGCTTGATCAACTAGGGAGTAAATTTGTTGTTCACTCTGGATTCGAGAGATGTTGGAGTAGATAGAATATAATAGCACAGGGAGCTTGTTCAATACTAGGAGACTAGGTTGATTCGTGTAAGGGAGACATGTAACAACTACCCTTACACCTTGCTTGGTTCATATACGAGATGATAGCTTTAATGCATTTTTATTGGTCTGTCTATCCCCGCTCAACGATGTAGTTAGGCAGTCAATACCAGTAGGCCGGTAGAGGCGTACAACCCTGTTCAGGTAAATTAAACCCCGTGAATCAATAATCAGGAAACCAGACATAGATAGATACGGTTAAGACTAGACAGAGTCGTAAAGGTTACAACTCTGGAATTGCACCTTTAATTGATATCTTGCGTGAAAGTTATTTTAGTTAGTAGAAGTTATTTATTTTATAATTTATTTTCCCTAAAACAACAACTCTTTTTATTAAAGCACCATAAGTGTGATAACCCAGAGAGAGTACTAATTGCAATCAAATCCCTTGGGTTCGACAACCCGGTCCTTTAATCAAGGCCATTGTATTACTTGTGAGACCGTGTACACTTGCGTGTGCTAGAGAGTAACAAGTTTTTCAGCGTCATTGCTGGGGATCTTGAAAAGAATTTGTTCATCATATCAAAGTTATCTTGTTTTGTGGTGATCACTACATTTGATCTTAGCAGTGTTTCTGTGCAGGAAAGCGAGTTCTAAACTGGAAAATCAGGACTCTTGTTTTCGTCAATCAAATAGAAAAGCAGGAGTTTTGTTTGAAACACCGTCAATTGAATTGGCTGAGCTGGAGGATCAAGAGGACAATAAGGTGGAGGTTGATCCTATCGTAGAAAACATGGCAAACAAAAACCTACCCGCACCAGTAGCACCGGCTGCTGATGCAACACTAACACCTAGGCCAGTACGAGATGTAGCAATCCCAAGAACTTCAAATGTCACAAGCTGTTTTGTCAAACCTGAGCCTGGTGGCCGGTGGGAGCTCAAACAGAACATGGTCTAGTTGCTACACTCGACTGGGAAATTCACTGGGCTTCCTCATGAAGACCCACAAGTCTATCTTCAGAATTTTCTTGAGATTGCTGATACTTTCATTCCCACGGTAGTGAATCATGACTACGTGAGGATGACTTTGTTTCCCTTTTCACTATTGGGGAAGCCCGGAGGTGGTTACAAATTGAGCCACCTAACTCCATAGCATCCTGGGATGATTTGGCTTGCAAGTTTCTCACCAGATTCTTCTTATCGGGCAAGACAACCAAGCTAAGAAGCGAGATCCTGAGTTTCAAGTAGAGGGCTGGCGAGAATCTATATCAGGCATGGGACAGGTTCAAAACTCTATTGATAAATTGCCCACACCATTGCCAAGCTAACGAGGTATTGGTTCACATCTTCATTGAAGGGTTGGAACCCAATACCAAGATTCTTCTTGATTCAGCTGCTGAGGGTCAAGCGTTGGAGAAGACGTATGATGAATTATATGCTCTTCTAAATAGAATTGTGCAGGGCAACCCAGAATGGAATGGAGGATCTAGCAGACCAACAGTGTAGAAACAGGCTGGGGTCTTGGAAATTGATGTTATAACCAGCTTGCAGGCCCAAATGTCAGCGATACAGAACATGATAACCACAAACTTCAACAACCTGGCGTTAGATCTAAAATAACAGGTTCCATTAGCAACAGGACAGTAGTAAGCCCCCGTGAATATGGTACAGCAGCAACTATCGGGTTGGTGTGTTGTCTGTGGGAGAGGAAATCACACGGATAAAGCTTGCGAATCTAATCCTGAGGCAGTAAACTTTGTGGGTAATGCTAACAGAGGAGGCTACCAAGGATTCAGGAATACCTACAACCCGAATTGGAGAAACCACCCAAACTTCTCATGGGGTGGAAATCAACAAAATCATGGGCCACCGCAGCAGAGACCACAAGGCAGAAATAAATATCAAAATCAGCCAGTCCAGCAGCCTGCAAGACAGGCCAATCTGAATACCATGACTGACAGTGAGGTGTTGAGGCAGAGCTTGGCTAATCAGAACAGACAAGAAGAAGAAATCCAGAGGAACAAACAGGATCTGCAGAACTTGGGAAAACAGTTGGGACAGTTGGCCACTTCAATAAATTCTTGGCCTCAAAGGGGCTTGCCAGGCGATACAGATCCCAACCCAAAACAAGTTAATGCAGTCAGCACACGGAGTGGGAGGCCGTTGATGAAATTGTTCCTAAGAGAAGAAAAATACTATGAAGAATAGTGAGGCTGGCAATCCCAGACCAATTATTGATGGGCTGCCCCATGACCAAAGCCTCCTCCTCCATTACCACAGAATCTCAAGAAAAAGAAGGATGATGATTGTTTTTAGAAATTTATCAGGCTGCTGAAATAGGTACTGATTAACTTACCTTTTATTGATGTTTTGCAAGGGATCCCGAAATATACTAAGTATGCCAAGGACATTGTGGTGAACAAGACCAAGTGGGAAGAGTATGAGACTGTGGCCCTGACAGAGGCTTGCAACTCCAAGATTCTCAACAAATCACACTTGCCAACCAAACTCAAAGATCCAGGGAGCTTCTCTGTGCAAGTAACTATTGGGAGTAGATTGAATGCTAGAGGCCTGTGTGATCTTGGGGCTAGCATAAACCTCATACCCACATCTCTCTTCTTGAAGTTGAGGCTTGGAAGACCGAAGCCCACAACTATTATATTACAGCTGGCAGATTGGTTTGTGGCAAGGCCGGATGGAGTAATCGAGGACGTCTTAGTCCAAGTGAGGTCTCTCATCCTCTCCATGGACTTCGTCATCCTCGATTTTGAGCTTGATCTTGAGGTCTTATTCATTCTTGGGCGCCCATTCCTGGCCACAAAAAGAGCATTGATCGATGTTGCAGCAAGGCAGCTTACCATGCGAGCCCATGACAAGATAAAGGCGTTTGATGTCTATAAAGCAATGAAGCCACCAGTTGTATATAAGGACCTACCTATCGCATTCATAGACACTGCAGCGGTCGTGAGCCAGGTTGAAATTGAAGACCCGCTAGCCAGGGTACTGTTAAATCAAGGGCTAGTGGATGATGCGGAGGCCCGAGAAATTGAGACTGTGTTGAATGCTCACAATGTGAGCATGTTGAAAAAGATGAATGAACCCTTGAATAGGGTGTTGGGACCACCTCAAACCCTCCGTGTAAGAAGCTCTTAAGTTGGAGTTGAAGAAGCTACTATCACATCTCAGGTATAAGTTTCTTGGAGAAAATAATACATTACCTGTAATCTTGTCTGCTTCATTGACTGCAGCCCAGGTAGAAGCGGCTGTTGCAGTGTTAATAAAGTGAAAGAGAGCCATGGGGTGGCAGATGTCTAACATCCACGGCATCAGCCCAACCCTATGCATGCACAGGATATTCGTGGAGGAGGGTAATGAGCCAGTGCTCAACCCCACAGGAGGCTTAACCCGATCATGAAGGAGGTTGTGAAAAAAGAGGTGATAAAATGGTTTCATACAGGGATCATCTTCCCCATATCAGACAACAAATGGGTAAGCCCTGTTCAATATGTTCCCAAGAAGGGCGGGATGATAGTTGTCATAAATGAGAAGAACGAACTGGGCAGTCAGTTGAGAGCTGCTTGCAGAACTTGGACAGAGTACTAGCTAGATGCGAGGGGACTAACCTCGTCCTTAACTGGGAGAAATGTCGGGGACATAATCTTAGGCCACGAAATGTCCAAGAAAAAGTTGGAAGTTGATAGAGCCAAGATAGAAGTAATCGACAAGCTACCTCCATCGGTTTCAGTCAAAGGAGTCCGGAGCTTTCTGGGACATACGAGGTTCTACCATAGGTTTATTAAAGACTTCTCAAAGATCGCGAAGCCATTGTGCGTTTTACTGGAGAAAGAGGTACCATTTCACTTTCATGAATCTTGTTTGCAGGTGTTGAAACACTGAAGAAGAAGTTGGTGGAGGCTCTGATCTTGGTCGCACCTGATTGGGGTCTCCTGAGCTTATGTGTAACGCTAGTTATACAGCAGTTGGAGCGGTACTGGGGCAGAGCAGAGATAAAATTTTTCACTCCATATACTATGCTAGCATAACCTTAGATGCAGCACAAAGCAATTATGCAGTTACTAAGAAGGAAATGCTGGCATCAATATATGTGTTTGATAAATTCAGAGCTTACCTAGTGGGAACCCAAGTGGTGGTGTTCACAGACCACGCGACAGTGAAATATTTGTTCAACAAAAAGGATGCCAAGTCGCGCTTGATTAAATGGATCTTATTGTTCCAAGAGTTTGACATTGAAATCGAAGATCGAGAGGGGAGTGAGAACCAGGTTGCTAACCATTTATCCCGTCTGGAGACTGATGCTCACATAGGTAAGCAACTACAAATCAGAGAAGAGTTTCTGGACAAGCAACTGTTGGCCATCGAGGTGGAACAGTTACTACGGTATGCTAATATCGTTAATTATTTGGTAAGTGATGTATTCCCACCTGATGCAACATATCAGCAGAAGAGATTGGCTTACGATGCAAAGGCATATATCTGGGATGAGTTATACCTATTCAAGCAGAGAGCTGAAAGCATGGTAAGAAGGTGTGTTCCAGAGACAAAGACACAACAAATTCTAGAGAGATATCATGCCTCCCTGTTTGAGGGTCATCATGGGGGTAACCGGACAACACATAAGGTACTACAGTCTGGCTTTTTCTGGCCCACCTTGTTCAAAGATGCAGTGCAATTCTCAAGGGCCTGTGATGCTTACCAAAAGATAGGTGCTATATCTTGAAGGCTTGAGATGCCCTTACAAAATATTCTAGAAGTAGAGATCTTCGATGTTTGGGGCATTGACTTCTTGGGGCCATTCCCACTATCATTCGGTTGTCACTATATTCTAATAGTTGCAGATTACGTATCTAAATAGATAGAAGCAGTAGCCCTTCCAACCAATGATGCAAAGGTGGTGAGCAAGTTCCTCCGAAAGAACATCTTCACACGGTTTGATATGCCAAGGGCCATTATCATGATGGCGGTACCCATTTCTTAAACCACACTGTGAAGAGCTTGCTAGCAAAGTATAGGATAAGGCACAAGGTGGTCACAGCATACCACCTGCAAACCAGCAGTCAAGTGGAGGTGTCTAACCGAGAAGTAAAGCAGATATTGCAAAAGACCCTGAATACCACCCAAAAAGATTGGGCAGAAAAGCTAGATGAAGTATTATGGGCGTACCATACTTCCTATAAGACTTCAATCGAAACCTCTCTGTATAAGATGGTATATGGCAAGGCCTGTTATTTGCCTGTAGAGCTTGAGCATCAGGCGTACTGGGCAATTAAAAAGCTGAATCTTGACCCTGAGCTCGCTGGAAGGAAAAAACTAGAGCAATTGGAGATGTTGGATGAATTCCAGCTCCAATCATATGAAAATGCTAAGCTCTATAAGGAACGGACGAAGAAGTGGCACGACCGGCATATATTCAAGTTGAACTCCGAGCAGGCCCAACAGGTATTGTTATTCAACTCTCATCTTAAATTGTTTCCAGGAAAATTGAGGTCCAAATAGAGTGGACCATTTGTGGTGGTAGTGACCACACCCCATAGTGTAGTAGAGCTAAAGGACTTGACCACAAATCAAACCTTTTTGGTGAATGGTCAACGGGTCAAGCACTAGTATAGTGTGGACTCAAATCAAACAGTGGAGGTCATTGACTTGGCCAAAGATGAATGAGCATAGCATGTGTCGTGCCGCAACGTTAATCAAGCGTTGCACGGGCGGCAACCCATGGTCAGGTAACTTAGTTGTGTTTACTTTTCTTTCAAAAGAAATTAGACAAATAGGTGTGTCCCGTACAAAAGAGAAGAAAAATTCACACAAGTGTAGGTCTGCGATGCCTCCGTCGCAGATCCTGCACTAGTGTGTGTCAAATCTTCAGTCCTCAATTCCCTACGATTCGTTGGGAATTTTTTGTGTTTTCTGGTTCTAATCCATTATTTTAATGTTTTTGAAGCATGTCCAGTGTTCGTGAAATATTTTGGGGCCCGAAGCTCAAAATTGAATGTTCAATATTGCTCAAAACAATAAGCATTCGCAATGGTACCACAATGCGGACCCATCACGGATGCCTACTGTTTCTGACCCCAAGTGGAAATTTCACTAAGTGTGGGTATGCCCGTTCACTCCGCGTCACGGAGCAAAGGCATACCCTCACTGTTTCTATGCCCAGGTAAGAAAATTTTGTTCAGTGTGCATTTGGGTTGCCTCCGCGACTCGGAGCAAACGCGAATGCTTTCTGTTTCTGCAGTCGCAAATAATTTCACTTAAGTGTTACTCCGCATTGCTCCCATGATGTGGAGCAAACGCGGTACAGTACAATAATTGCCGACTCAGACGTGGCCCCTACCTCTTTAATTCCCCCCAACCGTTTCACACGTTATTTATTCCCCTTTTAATCTACAACCCCCGATCCCAACCCTTATTTTCTTCCCTCTCTCTTCTCCTTTCCCTTCTTCTTCGTCACTCCCCCCCATAATTTCAAACACCATTGTGACGCACCACCACCGGACCACGATCTACACACCACCTCGCACACTCTCCAAGCAAGGTACGTTCCCTTTGCTTCAATTTTATGTGATTCTCGTGCATATTGCTCGAATTTGTGTGTAGCTCTGTGAAATTGTAAAGGAGTAGAGTGAATCTTCCTTGTTCTTGTGGGATTCACGTATGTGGGTAGGTATGGTGAAGATTGATTGTGCTTAGGGGCAAGGTTGGGCTTGATTTGGAGGGGTGAAAGCCCTAGATTGAGATTTGTACTCAAAATTGAAAAAAAATTGGGGATAATGTGTTCTTGCCCATGTTCAATAGTTCTATGAATGTTTTTTATGTTGGCATGGGCCAACTATGCATGTGTGAGGGCACAATTTGAACAGGGTGATTATGGGGTGTTCTTGAAATTGTTTAAACAGGGGCGATGAGGGAGTTTTCTACACACTTCGCCTTAATCTTGAAATAGATTGGTGTTTATGTAAATGTGCAAGTGTGGGGTTGAACCCTTGTGTGTGAGATTGGGGAGTTATTTGTTAACCATTGACTTGAATGTGAAGTGATATTCTTCTAACTGTCAACTGTGATGTGGGGCCATGAAGTGGGGCAGTGATATAGCCCGTATGTCTTGGGGAATTCTGAGTACCCTTGCCATACGACCTTGAGTTTAAGTGTGGGATCTCGATTTTGAGTGAATCACTGATTTTGCACTTGTGCTTTGCAGGAAAAATGTCTTCCAGTGCATGAAAAGGTAGGCAATGTAGCAGATAAAGGGCCTCCACCTCCACGAAACGACCACAAGATGTCCCGGATATGCCCAGGGACACGAGGAGGGGTCAAAACCCTCGCTATGGGGCCAATGCTATACACCGGGAGGTACGTAAGTGGTACCAATCTCATGATGAGAAGTACTATCCCGACGTCCCTATTGATGCGGATTCCCTTCGGGACGAGTTCCCCCAAATCCTTAATCATTGCAATCAATTGGGTTTGGTGTTGTTATTCTGACCACCAATGCCTTGCAATCTCAGCCTGGTGAGGGAATTTTACGTCAATATGAGCGAAGAACCGAGGTCCCAAACGGTAGAGGTTCATGGCTACCAGGTCAACTTTTCACCATTGGTGATCAATCAAATTCTGGGCACCCCGAAAGAGCCCTCATAGGAGTGTTCAACGAGTTGTACCTTCGCCCACCTTATCAGGCCATCAGACACACCATTTCAGGGCGGCGATCCACAGCTAGATGGGTAATACATGCGGAGCGGGGCTACGCCAAAAAACTTGTTGCTCCTTAGCACACGCAAGTGTACACGGTCTCACAAGTAATATAGTGGCCTTGATTAAAGGGACGGGTTGTCGAACCCAAGGGATTTGATTGCAATTAGTACTCTCTCTGGGTTATCACGCTTATGGTGCTTTAATAAAAAGAGTTGTTATTTTAGGGAAAAACAAATAACTACTGCTAACTAAGATGACTTTCACGCAAGATATTAATTAAAGGTGCAATTCCAAGGTTGTAACCTTTACGACTTTGTCTAGTCTTAACCATATCCATCTATGTACGAATTCCTAATTATTGATTCACGGGGTTTAATTTACCTAAACATGGTCGCACGCCTCTGTCGGCCTACCATTATTGACTGCCTAACTACATCGTTGAGCGAGGATAGACAGACCAATAAAAATGCATTAAAGCTATCATCCCGTATATGAACCAAGCAAGGTGTAAGGGTAGTTGTCACAGGTCTCCCTTACACGAATCAACCTAGTCTCCTAGTATTGAACAAGCTCCCTGTGCTATTGTGTTCTATCCACTCCAACATCTCTCCAATCCAGAATGAACAACAAATTTACTCCCTAGTTGATCAAGCTATGAAGTATAGATATAATAATATATGAATAATCAAAACAAACCATTCATAGATGTCAAAAGTTAAGTACTACACATAGTCTATGGCTCCAACCCCAGAATATGGAGGCTTAGCCACTCATGGATGTGAAATACATCATGAATGAAGTGGAAAATATTAAAAAACAAAAAGCTAAAGATTAACTAACTAAATTCTTCATGGAAAATAGTTTTTCGTCGCCTCTACAGTGTTTCTGGTTTAAAAATTAAAGTAAAAAAAACCTAAAATCTAAGATTGAGAAATAATAAAAATCCCATGTTTTAACTTTTCCGCGTCGGGTCCTCAGGTCCGCAATGCAGACCCCTTGTTTTCTGGATTTTTGCTTAAATTTGCTGATTGGGCGATTTCACACATTTTTTAGCAGGTTCGCTACACTTCCTTGGGATTCGTGCCTTTTTCTTAAATCTTTTTTCACCTTCTGTAACCTTGCTCCTAGGTCTGCTAGTGAAATCAAGGTTTTTTGGCTGCACCTACTGATTTTTATCCTTTACGTTCTGGGCTGTGTTATTCCATTGAATTCAGGTTTAATCCCGAACTTCGCAATCAAAGCTAAATCCTGCATAAATACAACCAACATGGGCACTTGGCCCTATATCAGCAAAACAAGAGAAAATGACACCCAAAAACCTATACTTTATTAATTTGTCCTCCGAATTCACTCTACTTATGGGTATTATTGGCTAATTAGGCGTCTAAATACGCCTAAGGTCACCACCCGACACTTAGAGTTTTGTCCATCCTCGGTCAAACAACTACAGATGCATGAGACTCCTTACAATAGTATGTACACTAACCATCATGCAATCAAACTCTATGAACCACAGTGAACACTTTTGATGCCTCGGGCGTAAACCATCTGCTCCTTACACTCCTGTATACATGTGGACTCATGCAGAATATTTAACAGTTACTCTAGTTTCGAACCCTAAATGATCATATGCCCTCACCAAGAAGAATTACCCATGCACATCATTACAAATCTAGTTAAACGATCAAGACTGGGTATACAAACAACTCTTACGCTCATAAAAGATGTCTCGAATTGTTTCAAGATTCCATAAACTTGCCCTTAATGTAAACATAAACCTAGTTGAAATTTTCCTTAAAGGATCATGTAGGTCTTTATTTGGTTGTAATCTAGGCTGCGGGTAGCTAGGATATATTTATCGATATGGCTTACACGGTTCAATTCCCATGCGCTCATAGCACACACTACACCTCTTTTCATGCCCTTCTTGACTCATAACCCTTCGTTACCCTCCTTGATTTGACACAATGAGTATTTCTATCTATTTAATCTAATCACAACATAACCTCTTATAAACAAGTGGATACCCTAACAAACACTGACTAAGAAAAGGGAAATAATTAAAAAAAATATTTTTTTTATATATCCAATGAGCATGCGCGATGGGTCCGCGACGCGGAGGCATCGCGGACCAGCACTGTATTAACTGCAAATTTAAAGCCCAAAATAGTGTGTATCCGCGATTTTTCTGTGACGCGGAAGCAACATGGAGCCCTACTGTTTTGGGAGACTCTTTCTACATTACTTGGGGTTTTTTTTCTTTTTTTTTTTACATACTCTCAGGTGTCCACTCCCATTCCCTTTTTTCTTATTCACTGTGCTCAAGCGCTAGGGAATTAGGATCAAAATCGAGTAATTCATCAAGAAAAGAGGATTATCTTGAAATGTGGTTAGACAAATGTTGACATCCCGAAGGCGCAACGTCGCGGCAACTCGATGAAAATTAATAAAATAAAGGAAATTTGAATTATTTTGATTTTTAGGAGTCGCCACCTAATTTTAAGGATAATTAGGAAACCAATTATTTATTTACAAAAATAGTCTGC
>JAABOM020058467.1:0-13876 GCA_011800125.2 Solanum clarkiae | reverse complement strand
AAGCGCAGACAGTTTAAAGAGCCATTTTGCTTTATTCCATCATACCCCAAAGCCAAAAAATAGTGAATTTTTAGCTCTATTACATGTATTTTAATATGTTGATGATCATCATAAAATTATTTTCTTGAATTGAATACTTTTCATAAGATATTGAATGAACCCAATATATTAGCTTTTGAAAGCATGCATGAATGAACTTAGAGATTGAGTCTAGAGCCTTGATTTGAGAATGTTGATTGTGATGGTGATGTAAGCATGAAGATAAGTTGATAGAATTTGATGATCCAAGAGTAGTAATAAATGGACTCTAATGAATTGCCTAATCGATTGCTCCCTAATGATTGATCTAAGCCTTGAGCTATTGATTGAGAGTTAAATTGGTGATGTTGAGAATCTCTATGAGACTAATTGAATGATAAGTACCTCTACAAGGCTGATTGAGATGGATAAGTCTTATGAGCATTGAGTCTTGGAGGCGGATTGAGATGGACGAGTCTTATAGGCATTGAGTCTGGGGAGGAGAATCGAGCACCGAATGGGTAAGAGTAAAACCAACTCGCACTTATTAACTACATTGCCAAATGCAGGTGAGGATTAAAATTATCATATTACATTGATATTCCCTCTTGATAGAGTCCCTAGAACAATAGAGGACTTGTTAATAGTTGGATCCCCTAGTGGATTCAATTCATTCTCTACTTGGCAAGTACAAAACGGTCGTGGCAACAATGGTGGAATGTTGTACAATCACTGGCTCATAAGTGGTTGTTGTCGCATAAGAGAAACTCTCAGAAAGTTCCCACATTGAGTACTTTGATTTGAGATGAGATGAGATGAGTTAAATTGATTTCCTTTGAGATGAATCTGATTTGATTGATGAGGTTTTATTGGGTTGATGGGTTCACTTATCTACTCTTTCATCTTGTTTCAGATAGACATTTGACATTTTGATTGGTTACTACTCTTAGTGGATGTTGTTCCATATTATTCTACTTGTTTCATTTTTATTCAGTTATTTTACATATCGTACATTTCACATACTGACATCACTCGACTCTGCATTATATTATGGTGCAAATACAGGGATTAGAGATGGTCAACAGGCACATCATTGTGGATTTGAGCAGCTCAGCTGATTTGGTGAGCCTCCCATACTTCATAGATCATTATATTTATTTTATCTTGCTTATAGAGTTAGATTTGATTAACTTTACTTTATTTTGTGGTAGCCATGAGTCTGTCATTGGCACCGACCACTTGATAGTGATTTCATAGACTAGAGTCAGATGTTGATATTGAGACTTGTTGAGCTAGTTTCTTTCTACTAGCCTATTTACTTACTATATTATTTTTAGACTACATGAGATATGCCCATTATTATCTTTAGTCTTCCACTGATTGCCTTGAGTTTATTGATTGAATGAATGTGATGAAGCCAAGTGGTTCGCTTGGATACTAGCAATAGTCTCTAGGTGTTGGCCACATCTAGGGTACCCTTTTGGGGATTGACAAACTTGGCATTAGAGCACAGAGTTTAAGTGTCCTAGGGAGTCTATGAAGCTGTTCTAGTAGAGACTTTATTATTGGTGTGAAGAGCTCCATATCCATAATAGGGAGGCTATAAGACATTTAGGAATTGTTTCACTTCTTTCATGTTCTAAACTGTGCTATAGAGTTATTCTCCATGAAAAGTCCTCTTGTAATTTGTGCTCTACGTGTTGTAGAGTTGTTATCATGCCTCCCAGAAGAGCCATCAGAGGTAGAAGACGTCCTTCCAGGTAGAATGTTAACACTCCTGAGCCTCAAGGACATAAGGAGCCTATGGATCCACCAGTCCCTCTTGAGCATCCCCCGCAATATGAGGTCTCCAATGCTGAACTTCGCCAGGCTATTCAAACTCTAGCCTAGGCTGTCATAGTGCCTGCTATAAGAAAAGGATTAGGTAGAAATGACGCACAGGACACATCTAGAGTCTGGGAATTCTTGAGGATGAATCCGCTTGAGTTCACAGGGTCTGCATTCGCTGAGGATACTGAGAACTATGTGGAGGAGCTTCAAAAAGTGTTCCAGGTAACACATATTGCTGATTCTGACAGAGTTGACCAGGCAACCTACCAGCTCAAGGGTGTGGCCAGACTATGGTTCGATCAACGGAAGAATGGTAGAGGAGAGGATGCTCCAAAGATGACTTGGGCAGTGTCGAGGAAGCTTTCTTAGGGTGTTTCTTTCCAAGAGAACGAAGGGAGGCCAAGGTAAAATAGTTCTTGAATCTGAAATAGGGCTCCATGATTGTGCAAGAGTATAGGCTTAAGTTCATTCAACTATCTCAATATACTTCAGATATGGGTGCTGATATGAGGGGGAGAATGGGGATGTATGTCGATGGGATGAACAGAGGGCCAAAGAGAAATATGAGGGGAACAATACTGGTGAGTCATATGAATATTGGAATATTAATGACATTTGTACAACTTGCTTATGAGAAGAGATAACACGACAGAGAGGAGTTCAGAAGTAAGAAGGCTAAAACATAAAGCCATGAGGTTGGAAAGAGGGGGGATGGTAATGGGTTTCAGACAGGGCCAACACTATCATCTACTAGTGCACCTGTGCACAGAATCAGGAATGATCAGAGGTCTCAAAATATTTGATCCCATTGATCTCAGTCATAAGATAGTGCGACTCAAGGTTCACAGGATAAACCACTATATGGTAAATGTGGCAAATTACACTTGGGAAAATATTGTGAGGGAAGTGATGTATGCTACAAGTGTGGCCAAGTAGGTCACTACCAGAGAGAGTGTCTAAAATGGGCTGACCAGACCTAATCTTCTGCATCAGCCCCACCAGCTAGAGGAACCCAAAGTGGTACTATGTCAGGTGTAAGTGAGCTATAAACCGTTTGTATTGCATGGGTAGTCGTCATTATCAGGAGAACTCCCCAGATGTTGTGAGAGGTATGATTCGAGTCTTTACTTTTGAATGTTATATTTTAATGGATCTTTGTGCCAAATTATCATTTGTAACTCCTCATGTAGCCAGTAGGTTTGACAGAACCCTTGATAGTCTTCTTGAACCCTTTGATATTTCTACTCTAGTGGATGAGTCCGTTTTAGCTGAGAGAGTCTATAGAGCTTGTGTAGTGTCTATCAATCATAAGGATACTATTATTGATTTGGTTGAGTTAGAGATGACTGATTTTGATGTGATCCTTGGTATTGATTGGCTTCATGCCTATTATTCCTCCATTGAATGTATAGCCTAAACTGTTAAGTTCAAATTCTCGAATAAATTGGAGTTCTTATTCCTGAATGAATCGGTTCTAGAGTGTAACGATGATTCTGTTGTACCTAAGGGAAAGTTTATCTCATATCTTAGGGTTAGAAAACTAATTTTTAAAGGTTGTATCTATTACCTCGTGCAAGTTAAATCTGATGATGTTGAGTCTCCTACTCTTGAGTCAGTCCCAATTGTGAATGAGTTTTCCGAGGATTTGCCTGGAGTCCCTCTCGATAGGGGGATTGACTTTGGGATTTATGTTCTTCCTGATACTCAGCCTATCTTAATTCCACCTTATAGGATAGCCCCTACTGAGTTGAAAAAATTGAAAGAGCAACAGAAAGATCTATTAGAGAACGACTTTATAAGGTCAAGTGTTTCTCCTTGGGGTGCCCCTGTCCTATTTGTGTGAAAGAAGATGGGTCCCTTAGAATGTGTATTAACTATAGGAAACTGAAAAGGTCACAATAAAAAGTATCCTCTTCTAAGGATAGATGATCTATTTGAACAACTTCAAGGTGCCTCTTATTTCTCAAAGATAGACCTCCGATCTGGCTACCATCAATTAAAAGTGAGGGAATGTGATATACTAAAGACAACTTTTAGGACTGGATATGACCATTTTGAGTTCTTGGTCATGTCCTCTGGGTTGACGAATGCATCTGTTGCCTTCATGGACTTGATGAATATGGTATTTTAGTAATCTCTTGATATGTTTGTGATTATGTTCATCGACGACATTTTGGTGTATTCGAGAGATAAGGAGGAGCATGCCAATCACCTCAGAGTTTCCCTATAAACACTTAAAGACCATGAGTTGTATGCAAAGCTCTTGAAATGTGAATTCTAGCTTAAGTCAGTGGCTTACCTAGGCCATGTTGTCTCTGGTGATAGTATTCGAGTAGATGCCTAAAAGATTGAAGTGGTAAAGAACTGGCCTAGACCGATTTCTCTAACTGATATAAGGTGTTTCTTGGGGTTGGCAGGCTACTACTATCGATTTGTCAATGGTTTTTCTTCCCTATCTGCACCATTGACTAAATTGACTACAGAAAAAAGTCAAGTTTCAGTGGTTCGATGAATGTGAGAAGAGTTTTCAATAGTTGAAGACAAGACTGACTACTGCACCAGTTTTAACCGTGCCTGATGGGACAGAGGAATTTGTAATCTATTGTGATGCTTCGAGAGTTGTATTGGGATGTGTGCTGATGCAGAGAGGGAAAATGATAGCCTATGCTTCCAGACAACTTAAGGTTCATACGAAGAACTATCCGACCCATGATCTTGTGTTGGCGGCGATGGCATTTGCACTTAAAATTTTGGATCCACTACTTATATAGAGTATAGGTGGATGTGTTCACAGACCACTAGAGTTTGCAGTATGTCATCATTTAGAAAGAGTTCAACCTGCGATAGAGGAGATGGTTAGAATTCCTAAAGGATTATGACACAAACATTCTCTATCACCCAGGTAAATCTAACATTGTTGCTGACACTCTTAGTAGGTTGTCAATGGGTAGCACAACCCATGTTAAGGAGGGAAAGAAGGAGTTAGTGATGGAAGTTCATTGATTAGATTGATAGGGAGTTCAACTTGAGGAGAAACATGAGGGAGGAATGAATGTTCAGAATGAGAATGGGTCTGCTTCATATTTAGTGGAAGGGGTGAAAGAAAAGCAAGACTGAGATCCCGTCATACTTCAATTATAAGAGGTTTCCCACAAACAAAAAGTGATAGTCTTCTCCAAAGGGGTAGATGAAGTGTTGAGATACCAAAGTAGACTGTGCGTTCTAGATTTAATGGTTTTCGAGATAGAATTATGGAGGAAGACTATTGTTCTAGATATTTCATTCATCCTAGCTTTACCAAGATGTACCATGACTTGATAGAAGCTATTGGTGGAGTGGAATGAAGAGGGATTTTGTTGATTTGTTTCACAATGCCTAAATTACCAGCAAGTTAAAGTTGAGCATCAAAGGCCATGTGGGTTAGCACAGAACTTTGAGATTCTTAAATGGAAGTGTGAGATGATCAATATGGACTTCATTACTCGCCTATTGAGGTCTTAACAGCAACATGATTCAATATTGGTGATCATGGATAGGATGACCAAAACGGCTCATTTCTTAGCAGTTAAGACAACCAACACTTTAGAGGAGTATGCAAGTTATACATCTAGGAGATTGTAAGGTTGCATGGAGTTCCCTTGTCCATCATCTTGGACAGAGGAGACCAACACCTCCCAATTTTGGAGATCGTTCCAGAAAGGATTGGGTACTAAAGTGAATCTGAGTACAGCCTTCCATCCATAGATAGATGGCCAGGCAGAGCATACAATTTAGACCTTAGAGGATATGTTGAGATCCTGTGTCCTTGACTTCAAAGGAAATTAGAATGATCACCTACCATTAATTGAATTCGTATATAACAATGGTTATCATGCGAGCATTCAAATGGCTCCCTATGAAGCTTTGTATGGGAGGAGATGTAGATCCCTAATTTAATGGTTCAATGTTAGATATGCTGAGTTGATTGGGCCTGACCTTGTCTACCAATAGATGGAGAAGGTTAAGGTTATTAAAGATAGGTTGAAGATCACACAAAGTCGCCAGAAATCCTATATCAACGTGAAGAGAAGAGACTTAGAGTTTGAGGTAACGGTTGGGTGTACTTGAAAGTGTCACCCATGAAGGGTGTCATGAGATTTGGGAAGAAGCGAAAATTGAGTCCTTTCCATATTGGTCCCTATCAGATTGTGACGAGGATTGGGAAGGTTGCTTATGAGTTGGAGTTGCTTTCTGAGTTTGACGCAATTCATCCTATATTCGACATTTTGATGTTGAAGAAGTGATTGGGAGATCTTGCCTTAGTGATCCCTGTTGAGAGTATTTGAGTGAGGGATATCTTGTCCTACGAAGATATTCTAGTCCAAATTCTTGATCATTAGATTCGTTGGTTGAGGACCAAAGAGATTGACTCAGTCATAGTCCCGTGGAGAAATCAATTTGTTGAGGAAGCCACATGGGAAGCTAAGGAAGAGATGAGATCCAAATATCCATACTTATTCGTGCCCAATTATGAGAGTGTTGAAGGTAATTTCCTTACCCTTGACTTAAATTGATTCATCTATTCTTGAGTTGATATGTCTATTCTTGAGTCTAAATAGAGATTGTTGAGATTGATGTGGAGTCGAGAGTTTGATTGATAGATGTGAGTATTGAGATGAGTCTTGATTCTATTCATGCCTCGATATCCATCTTTAGTTATCATTCGAGGACGAATGATCCCAAGGGGGAGATAATATAACATTCGATAAAATTATCAAAATATCCTTAAAGGGATATCTGCGTAACGTATATTCCCATGCTCAGATAACAAATTCGAGACCAGATATGCGGTCAACATGAAAAATTGAGTGGAAAAATGGTCTCGATTGATTTTTAGAGCAACTGGATAAAAAAATAATTTTTCAATATGAAAATCTGAAACAGTGTTTGTGTGCGACAGAGGTGTATTGCGCCCCTGTCTCGGATCACACTTATATATTTTTAATTTTTTTCGACGGGATTAAAAAACTCATTCAGAGAATTTTTTAAAAAAATACACACCTGGGCGACGGGTCCGCGTCGTGGAACTGCATTTCAAAACTGGATTTGTTTCTTAAATTCGTAAGGGGCATTCTAGATATTTCCTATCCCCTCCTAAACCCCAAAACACAATCAAAATAGGTCATTTTGAATGAAAAAGGGATTTTATTGAAGAGTTCAAGGGAGAATTCTTGAAAGTTGATTGTTGAAAGCGTCACACCAGGTATGAAAGACTAAACTAAAGCATGAGATTGTTCTCCCATGTGCCCCATAGATGATCATAGGGAAGTTGAGAGTCTATGAGTCCCCATACATGTTTCTTGAGCTATTATCTTGATTAATTTCTTGAAAATTATATCTATTACACGTATTTTCATATGTTGATAATCACCATAAACTTATTTCTTGAATTAATTATTTTTCATGAGATATTGTATAAACCCTAATTATAATATTTTTAAGAAATCAATAGTTGATGTTAAAAGGTAAAATGAAAAATAAGTAATATTTACTATCCATTTTTTTATTAAATTGGACAAATAAAAATAAAAATTATTTGCAATAATATAGCATACGGATAAAAATGAACACTTATTAGAAGTACCAAAATGTTTTTTTTTTTTACAAATATACCATCACTACTACTACTATGATTAAATTTTACAGCCAAACAAAAATATAAACTTAACTTTTGAAAGCATGCGTGTACGAACTTAGGAATTGAGTCTAGAGTCTTGATTTGAGAATATTGATTGTGATGGTGATGTGAGCATGATGATAGGTTACTAGAATTTGATGGTCTATGAGTAGTCATAAATGAACTCTAATGAATTCTCTAATTGATTGTTCCCTAATGGTTGATCTAAGCCTTGAGCTATTGATTGAGAGTTAAATTGATGATTATGAGAGTCTCTATGAGATTGATTAAATGATGAGTGCCTCTATGAGGCGGATTGAGATGGATGAGTCTTATGAGCATTGAGTCTTGGGAGGAGTATCAAGCACTGAAATGGGTAAGAGTAAAAAACCAACTTGCACTCATTAACTACATTGCCAAGAGTAGGTGAAGATTAGAACCATCACATTACATTAAGGTTCCCACTTGATAGAGTCCCTGAAATACTAGAGAACTTGTTGATAGCTGGATCCCTAGTGGATTTGACTCATTCTCTACTTATAAAGTACAGATTGGACGTGGCAACGCCGATGGGATATTGTACAATTATTGGCTCATTAGTGGTTGTTGTCGGATAAGAGAAACTTTCAAAAAGTTCTCATATTGTGTACTCTGAGTCGAGAAGAGATGAGATGAGTTGAATTGAGTTCCTTTGAGATGAGTCTGATTTGATTGATAGGGTTTGATTTGGTTGATGTGTCACTTGTCTACTCTTTAGTCTTGCTTTAGATAGACATTTGACATTTTGCTTGGTTACCATTCTGAGTTGATATTGTTCCATATTATTCTACTTGTTTCTGTTTCATTCAGCTATTTTACATATCGCACATTTCACGTACTGACACCACTTTGTGCTGCATCATTTCACGATGTAAATAATGAGATTAGAGATTGTCAAAAGGTGTATCCATTGAGGATGTGAGCAGTTCAACTAATTTGGTGAGCCTCCCTTACTTCGGAGGATCATTATATTTTTTTATTTTGCTTATAGAGTTAGATTTGATTAGCTTTACTTTATTTTAAGGTAGCCATGAGTCTGTCATTGGCACTACTTGGTAGTGATATAGGCTTCATAGACTTGAGTCAAATGTTGATGTTGAGACTTGTTGTCAGGACCCAAAAATGGGCATGATGACTCTTGCTCAATCCCACTAGAACAAGTCAGCCTTAACCCAAAGGGGAAGTAGACATAACGCGCGGAGGTAATTAAATAGATTAGATAACTAATCGCTAAAAACTTCCATAAACTTAAATACCACCCAAGAATAGGTTGTCATGTGTACAAGCCACTAGCAATATAGAAAATCAAATAAATGCAAGTACAAACTGTCTTTCTTCTCGAATAGAACAAAGCACATAAGAAATAGGAACAAGAGAGTCAGCCAGATGACAACAACTACCTCTCTACATCTCTAAGGAAGTCTCGGATGATCAAGAAAAATATTATTCACTGTCCGAGCTCACAACCTACACAAGTGTAGAAGCAAGGGGCGAGTACCAAATACAATGCGATACCCAAAAAGTCAACTAATAAAACAAAGTAAGTCTAATAGAATACACAAACTCCTTTCGTCCCAATCGAGCTCCACGACTACAACCTGCACAGAAAGTCAGTCCAGCCCAGCAACACATAATAATAAAGATTGTATTTCACAATATCAAGATAATTAAAGCACAAGCTATAACTCAGAAGTGATAACACAATCAATTGCAGAAATAACATCATGTCACATAAGAATATGCAAGGATGAGATACAATGCTTATGCAATAATCGTTGGTAATGACCTCGGCATCATATCATCGCTGAAAAATATCTCAATATCACATCATCGGCAGTAAAGACCTCCGCATAATATTATCGCTAGCAAAGACCTCGACATCACAATATCATCATAATTTCACCGGTAAAGATCTCGGTATCATAATATTGTAGTAAAGTTTTCGACATCATAATTTCACCGGCACAGACCTCAGTATCATATCTCGACCAGTAAAGACCTCGGTCCCAATATTTCTGGGCATGGATGTAAGAGATAACTTTGCTAGGATAAGAACCACTATCACCCTTCCATTCAATCTTTGGTACACCGGGTATGGCTAAGGTCACAGTTTTTGCATAGCAATCAAGGATAACATGATAAGGAGAAAGTCAATCCATCCCTAAAATAACATCAAAGTCTACCATATCAAGAATAATCATATCTATCCAGATATCATACCCAGACAGAGAAATAAGACAGGATCGATACATTTGATTCACCACTAATAGTTTACCTACTATTATAGAAACATACACGGGCACTACTATTTGATCACACAATAAATCAAACCCAGATGAAAAGTATGTAGACACATAAGAGTAGGTAGATCCAGGACAAAATAACACAGATGCAGGTCGATGATAGACTGGAACAATACCTGTAATAACTGCATCTGAAGCCTCTGCCTCGGGTCTTCCAGGAAACGCATAGCTCTAAGCTCCTCTACTACCCCGGTTTGAGCTACACCTCGATCTCTACCACGTGGAACCAAAGTACCACTACTTGGAGTTCTACCACCTTTAGTAGTTTGACCCCTGCCCCGACCTCTGGCCGGTGGAGTCGAATCTCTAAATGGAGCTGCCGAATTAGTATGATGGGGTCTCGAATGAGCCTGAAAGGGACACTGCCGAATCAAATGTCCTAGATCGCCGTAACAAAAATAAGACCTCGGTGCAACAGACTATTATCTACCAAAAGAACTACCATGGCTACCCCGGGCGGAACTATGGGACCCTCGAGACATGTGTCCACCCTCAGCTACTGGCATAGACGCATGCGCTGGACCATGTCGCCTGAAAGGTCCACCACTCCTATGTAAACCCCTACCTCCTGATGAAGTACCTAAAAACTGACCCAAAGTATGAGCTTTCTTAGGGTCTTCAAACTCTTCTTAAACCAACAACTCTGCCTCCTTAGTGGTGCTTACAATAGATTGAAAGGAAACCCCCTCACGAGCTGCTCTAAATACATAAGATCTAATCGAGAAATTCAAACCCCTCACAAACCTACGGACTCTCTTTTTCTCATTTGGAATCATAGCTAAGGCATGTCGAGATAACTGACTAAAACAGGTTTCATATTCAGTAACAGTCATGCCTCCTGACCTTAAGTCCTCGAACCTCAATTGACTCTCTTTTTGTACACTTCAAGGAATGAAGTACTCCTTAAAAGCACTAGAGAACACACCTCAATCCACTGGAGGGGATCCAGCTGGTCTGGACCCTACGTAGGTCCTCCACCACTCCCTAGCTGGTCCATGGAGCTGAAGTGCCACAAAACGGACACCATGCTGATCAGCCAACCCAGTGCATGTAGAATCTCATAAACACAAGGTCAGAAACTGATGAGCATCCTCGTTCTTACCACCCTGAAATTGAGGTGGTCTCATCTTCTGAACTTTCGTAACTAAGCAGATCATCTGCTGCTAGAACTGCCTATGGATGCTTTGCACACCAATAGCTAGTGTAGGAACCGTTGGGGGCTAACCCACCTGATCCTGATGAACTACACCCTGATATTGCCCCGAAGTCTGTTCTTCCGCTTTCGTTTGAGAAACTCCCTGCGTGCCTATCGTACCACCCCCTCTGAGTGAGGTTTTTGAGCATACCTATCATCCTTAACAGGGTGTCTTGAAGTAAAGGTGCAGTTGTAGGCTCTGGAAGGGCGTGATCCTTATTAACTTCTTTTTGTAGCTCTGGAGAAGACCATCTATCCTGCACTCTAATTGGTGTTACTCCTCGGATACGTCCTCTCACTAACGTCACTTCACGAGCACGACCTCTAGCTCGACCCCTTCCCTACCTCTAATTGGGGTCTCAACAACTGCCTCGGGAGTGGCCTCACCTCTACCAGCAGTAATAGTAACTGTACTCCTTGTCATATGTCAAACATTGGCACAACTTAGTACTAATGAGGATGACCATGCACGATGAGAGATAATAAATAAAAAGAAGTTTCCTAATAGTCTTTATAGACTCTCGAAGATAAGTACAGATGTCTCTGTACCGATCCTCAAGACTCTAGTTAGACTTGGCTTATACACATATGAGACCAATGAACCTAGGCTCTGATACCAACTGTCATGACCCGAAAATGGGCGCGATGACACTTGCTCAATCCCACAAAAATAAGTTAGCCTTAACCTAAAGGGGGAGTAGACATAACGCGCGGAAGTAATTAAATAGATTAGACAACTAATTGCTAAAAATTTTCATAAACTTAAATACCAACCAAGGATTAGTTGTCACATGTACAAGCCACTAGCAATATAGAAAATCAAAGAAATACAAGTACAAATTGTATTTTTTCTCGAATAGGACAAATCACAGAAGAAATAGGAACAACAGAGTTAGCCAGATAATAACAGCTACCACTCCACGTCTCCTGGGAAGTATCAGGTGATCAAGGAAAATACTATTCACTGTCCGGGCTCACAACCTACACAAGTGTAGAAGTAAGGGGTGAGTACCAGATATAATGCGGTACCCAGCAGGTCAACTAAAAAAATAAAGTGAGTCTAATATAATACACAAACTCCTTTCATCCCAATTGACCTCCATGACTACAACCTGTACAGAAAGTCAGTCCAGCCCAGCAACAAATAATAATAAAGATAGCATTTCACAATATCAAAATAATTAAAGCATAAGGTATAACTCATAAGTAATAACATAATCAATTGTAGGAATAACATCATGTCACACAAGAATATGCAAGGATGAGATGTAATGCTTATGCAATAATCGTCGTTAATGACCCCGACATCATATTATCACTGAAACATATCTCGACATCACATCATCGTTGATAAAGACCTTAGCATAATATCATCGCTGGCAAAGACCTTGGTATCACAATGTCATCATAATTTCATTGGCAAAGACCTCACCATCACAATATCGTAGTAAAGTTTTCGATATCATAATTTCGCCTGAACAGACATCGGCATCATATCTCGATCGGTAAAGAACTTGGTCCCAATATTTTTCATCTCACTTATATCAATATCCAGAATGCACATATGTGTGACATGGAATTAATAAACATGAGATGAATTCCACAAACGCATCCACTCATAATCACCAACCATAATAATTAATATATATATATATATATACACACACACACATACATACATACATACAATTCTCGTCACTTAACCACATGTTTCAATTCAAGTACCATAACATCACACCAACTTACATTTACCTTTTTATCACCTCATTTCTTATAATATTAAAATATTTCATGTATCACACGTAGTAAAAGGGATAATTTGAGAATTCTACGAGAATTACAAAGTTTTGAAAGTTCACTTTCCTTAGTCAAACCACGATCAATAAAACACTTGACCTTTTTCCCTTTGAATAGAATCCATAGCACCACCATCTAGTCACATAATAATCACAATACGATTTCGAACTAACAACTACTATATGTCTAGATTGGATCCAAAGACTTGCCCAAATCTATATAATTAAGCTTCAAACTATTAAGCATGGGGTTAAATCTTAATTCCTCCAAATACTATAATTCTAATGATATTTAGATAAGACAATACATCTATTATTTATTATCAATCTCAATATGTCAAAATTTAAATTATAATAAAATTACAAAATAATACTCTCTTTGTCCCATTTAATGTAGCACTCTTTGACTTGACACAGTGTTTAAAAAAAAGGTAAGACTTTTGAAACTTGTAGTCTAAAATCATTATGAGAATTGTGTGGTTGAGATTTATTTCATTAAGGGTAAAAAGGAAATTTTAAAGATAAATTATTTCCAATAAGAATAAGATAACATTCTTTTTACGACAAATCAAAAAGGAAAATGTGCCATATAAAATGGAACCGAGGAAATAATATTTAAGAGTGCAGCCACTAGTTAAGAAACCAGTGGTAGTAACCACGAACAAAGTTTTTCAATCAACTTCACACATTTTTGAGTCTGCACAATTCACATGAACAATCATAACCATTCCTATATACTTTATTATTTTTATTTTGTTTCTTCTTTTTTTTTTTTAACGAAGAAAATCTTTTATTGATCACAACATCGTTATGCCAATACTATTTCTTACCTTACTTTATTCATAACCCTTCTTAATTACTATTTTAATACGTGCATGGAGTTGAATTATAATATTGAATCCATTTACAAATTACAATTAAAGCTTCTACTACACCTTAAGATAGATTCAACATTAAGAAAATATTCTCACATAATCAACCCACTGACTATTCACTTTCTATAATCACTATTGTCCCCCGCACATAAAATCATTTTGGG
>JAABOM020058466.1:0-13876 GCA_011800125.2 Solanum clarkiae | reverse complement strand
AGTGCAAATCAACCCACCAACATATAGTAAAACCCTCATGTAGGGTACCTTGAAATCTATCATCAAACCTCATAATATGTCATAGTTTTATAACTCAAAATATACATAGTCTCAATAAACAAAACCAATTCATGGTATAAGATTGAAATAGATAGACATGCATAATCGATCAACATTTCATAAAATCCCAACATAGTGTATAATCATAATCCATAATAAGAGATATCCATAGATGATACAACTTGAAAATATGCAATTTTCATAAAAAGGAAGACTGGGCTCCACGGACCCAATGGATTAAACCCATATACTTCAAACTTGGATTTTTTTGAGATGATCTTGAAGAGAACTTAAAGCTTGAAGAGAAACCTAGAGTTCCAAAGTTAAGATTGAAATCCTTTAAATTTGAATGAGATAGTTGGTTAAATCTTGGAGAGGTTTTTATGAGGGTGTTTGAATGATATAGAGTTGAAAAATAACTATGTATAGGTGTTTTTATGCATATGTGGGCATGGGCTATGACCTCAATGCCTAGGCCGACACAGGAAAAATTAAGGAAAAAAATTTACTGGTCTGCGTCCAGTCCGTGACGTGGACCAAACACGCACTAAAAATAATACTGCTCCGTGCCCCTGGTGCATCGTAGCTAGGGCGCGGATGCTCTCTGCAAATAAATAATTAGCGAAATTTATTTATCACTACGGGTCCTCTACAATCCAGGTTATACCCATTCCCCATTCAATTTTCCCCCGATCGAGAATATGAAGTCATATTTTTTATATCACACACGAATTTTGAGATATATGAAAATTACAATTATGGGCGTTTTTGAAGCATAATTTGGGGCGTTTCAATATCTCCCCCTTGAGAATATTCATCCCCGAATATCAAAAAAATCTGCATAAGAGAAGTAATCATGAAGATTTTAGCCCGACATGAATGCGACAAATGCATTTAAATATCATTTAAAAAAAGTCTCAACATGAGTGTCAAAATCACCACAAACTTCTTACCATGAACATGAATGCATACAAAATGACATAAGGGCTGAAACATAAGACTTGAAATTATATCAGGGACTTAGATTAATACCTTTGCCTTTGGTAGAGTGGAAGAGACATGGATATCACTTTCTCATGTCCGTCTCTGCTTCCTATGTGACACTTTCAACTTGTTGGTTCCTCTAAAGGACCTTGACGGAAGCTACATCTTCGTTTCTCAACCTCTTCACTTGTCTATCCAAAATCTCCACCGGGACCTCCTTATAGGTCAAATTATCTTCTACAACAGCCACAACATCCAAGGGCACTATAGCACTTGGTTCACCCACACACTTTCTCAACATAGATACATAGAAGACCGGATGAACCATATTCATCTCCATAGGAAACTCCAACTCGTATGCAACCTTACTAACCCTCTTCAAAACTCTATAAGGACCCACAAACCTTGGGCTCAGTTTCCCCTTTTTGCCAAATCGAACCACACCCTTCATAGGTGAGACTTTAAGTAAATCCAATCACCAACCTTAAACTCAAGATCTCTTCTCCTCATATCAAAGTAGGACTTTTGTCTACTTTGGGCTGTTTTCAATCTCTCCCTTATCAACCTCACCTTCTCTAAGGATTCCATGACCGAATCCAGACCTAGAAAAACCATTCGCCGACCTCAACCCACCCAACCTGGGATCTACAATGTCTACCATAAAGAGCTTCAAAGGGAACCATAACAATGCTGGAGGAGTAGCTATTGTTGTAAGAAAACTCAATGAGTGGAAGATGTTCATCCCAACTACCCTTAAACTTCGAAATACAAGATCTAAGCGTATCCTCAAGAGTTTGGATAGTCCTCTAGGCTTGACCATCCATTTGAGGATAAAAAGTTGTGTTAAGCGTAACGTTGGTACCAAGACCTCTTTGGAAGGACCTCCAAAAGTGAGAAGTGAATTGAGCACCATGATCTAAAATGATAGCCAAGGACACCCTATGTAATCTAACCAACTCATATATATACAACTTGGCATAATCTTTGCCACGATAAGTGGTTTTAATCGGTAAAAAGTGAGCCGACTTTGTCATTTTATCCACAACAACCCAAATAGAATCAAAATGTTTCCTAGTCTTAGGCAACCCAATCACAAAATCCATGTTGATCTCCTCTCACTTTCAAGTAGGAATCTCTATATCTTGGGCTAGGACACTCGACCTTTGATGTTTGGCTTTCACTTGTTGGCAATTGTGACATCTGAATATGAACTTGGCAATGTCCCTCTTCATACCACCCCGTCAATACACCTCCCTCAAGTCTTTATACATTTTTTTAGAGCCGGGGTGAATGGAATAGGATGAATTATGGGCCTCCCTCAAGATCAATTCTCTCAAGTTATCCATATTTGACACATACAGTCTACCTTGGTACCTAAGGGCACTTTCTCCCCCTTGGGAGAAAACCTCCACTTTGCCATCTCTCACCAAGGCCTTTAACTCTAGCAAGGCAGGGTCAAGATCTTGTTTTACCTTTACCTCCTGAATCAAGGAAGATTTAGAACCATCAACAACCACTACCCCACCATTGTCAACTTCATCCAACCTAACCCCTAATGTAGCCAACCGGAGAACCTCTCTAGACACCTCTTTGCCACCATCATCAACATGAGCTAGACTAGCCATAGACACCCTACTTAGGGCATCAACCACAACATTAGCTTTGCCGGGGTGATAATTCACACTCATATCACAATCTTTAAGGAGATCTAACCACCTTCTTTTTCTCAAGTTAAGATCTTTTTAGGTGAACATATATTGGAAACTCTTATGATCGGTAAACACATCAACATGAACCATGTTCAAGTAGTGACGCCAAATTTTCAAAGCAGATACTACGGCCGCCAATTCAAGATCGTTGATGGGATAATTCTTCTCATGCACCTTAAGTTGTCTAGAGGCATATGCTATCACCTTGCCATTTTGCATGAAAACACACCCCAAACTAACTCTCGAGGCATTATAATACACCACAAATCCTTCCAACCCTTCTGGTGGAGATAATATAGGAGCGGAGATAATCTTATCTTTCAAAGTTTGGAAACTCTTCTCACATTCATCGGTCCACACAAATTTTGCCTTCTTTTGTGCCAACGTAGTCATAGAGAAACAATAGAAGAGAAACCATTCACAAACCTCCGGTAATAACCCGCCAAACTCGAAAAACTTTTAATATCTGATGGAGTCAAAGGTCTAAGCTAATTTCTAATCACCTCCGTATTCTTAGGATCCACCTTAATGCCATCACCCGACACCACATGCCCTAGAAAAGCAACTTCTTTCAACAAAACTCACATTTTTCATATTTAGCATACAACCTCTCCTCCCTCAAGATTTGCAACACCAACCTCAAGGGATTCACATGCTCCTCCTCACTGTGGAAATAAATCAAGATATCATCAATGAAAACCACCACAAACAAGTCAAGGTAGGGTTTAAAGACCCTATTCATGAGATCTATAAATATAGCTGGTGCATTAGTCAACCCAAAGGACATAACCATAAACTCAAAGTACCCATACCTAGTCCGGAAAGCCGTCTTGGGAATGTACTCCCTTACTTTCACCTGGTGATACTTGGACCTAAGATCAATCTTAGAAAAGTGTCTACCCTCCTGAAGTTGATCAAAAAGGTCATTGATTGTTGGTAGAGGGTACTTGTTCTTTATGATGACTCTATTAAGTTGCCGGTAATCAATGCATATTCTAAGAGAACGATCAATTTTCTTCACAAATAGCACAAGTGCACACCAAGGTAACTTACTTGGCCGTATAAAACCCTTTTTCAACAAATTCCTCAGTTGCTCCTTCAACTCCTGGGGCCATACGGTAAGGGAGAATAGAAATGGGTTGAGCTTGAGAAGGAGGTCTATACCAAATTCTATTTTCCTTTCGGGAGGAACATCGGGAAGCTCATTGGAAAAGACATCAAGACAATCATTAACCACCAAAATCAACTCAATAGGAAGGACTTTGGACTCAACATCCCTAACCCTCATAAGATGATAGAGACAACCCTTAGAAATCAAATTTTGGGCTCTAAGACAAGAAATTAATCTACCCTTGACCACCACAACATGACTTTCCCTCTCAAGGACAGGCTCATTAGGGAATTGAAATTTAACCCTATGGGTTCTATAATTAATAGAACATAATATGTATGCAACCAATCCATCCCAAGAATGACATCAAAATCCACCATATCTAACTCAACAAAATCACAAGGCAAGATTTTAAGAAATATGAACACAGGATAATTTCTATAGACTCTTTTAGCAATAATGGACTCACTAATGGGGGTTGACACTTCATAAGGTTTAACAACAATTTGGGACTAACATGAAGCTTTTTGGCAACAAAAGAAATAATAAAAGAAAGAGTGGCACCCGGGTCTATCAATGCACACACATAAAAATTACAAATCTTTAACATCCCTATTATGACATCGGAAACCTCATCCATCCCTTGTCTCCCTTGAAGAGCATAAAATCTATTTTGCCTTGGAGCAGCCCCTTGTGGGCCTCCTCTTCCCTTTTGACCTACATTTGTACCTTATCATTGGGGACAACCATCTCTACCTTTATTTTGAGCAAGAGGACAATCAATCACCTTATCACCCACTTCACCACAACTATAGCAAGCGTTGAAGTTTCTCAAACATGGGCCATTATGGTTCCTACCACATCTTTGGATATAGGGTTAGATACCCCACTACCACCACTTTGGAATTTTTGATTATCATTAGAAAATCTCTTATTAGGAGCGTGGAAGACCCTTGTCCTTAGAACTTGTGGCCTTGAGGAAACAGGCCACCCTTGGAACCTTGGAATCTACCTTCAAAATGAGCCCTCTTTGACTCACCACTTCTTTTTTTTTCTAAGCTTTTCGCCTTCTAGTTGCTCAGCGTATGTCATGAGATGGGATAAATATATATCACCCACTAACATGGAGGTATGACACTCCTTATTAACCAAGTGTGACACTCCCAACATAAATTTATTCATCATTGATCTCGTCTCGACAACCAATTGTGGAGCATACTTGGAGAGTTGGTTGAACTTGAGGGCATACTCCCTCACACTCATGGAACCTTTCTTAAGGTTCATAAACTCCATCATTTTAGCTTCTCTTAAATTGATAGGAAAGAACTGGTTGAAGAATGCGACTTTGAACTCCTCCTAAGGAAGAGCATCATCATCTCTCCTCTCCAATTTCCATTGGGTGAACCAAATTTGGGCCACACCTTTGAGTTGGTAGGCCGCTAACTCTACTTTCTCCTCTGAATTGACCTCCATAATAGATAGCACTTTGTACCCATCATCAATGAAATCTTAGGGTTCCTCTTCCTGTTTGTATCCATGGAACTCTGGTAGGTTCATTCTAGTGAAATTCCTCACCTTAGAAGCCGAAGTGGAAGCATGAGGGACTTGGACCCCTTGGTGAATTTCGTTTGTCATAGAATGAGACAACATTGCTAGTATCCTAGAATTCATCTTGGGTTACCCCTCCACCTTGAGGAGCTTGAGGAGCGAGAGGAGCCAGTTGCTCCTCAAGTGTACAGGCTCTCCTTGGTCTCCCTCTTGGAATCAACATGATCTAGAAGAGCAAAGAGCATTTGTTAGTTGAAAAATCCTTACGTTCACATCTAAAGCACGATATAGACTATGAAGAAGTGAAACATTTCTTAAAACGCCTCATAGCATCCCAATCATAGTTGTGGCGTGCTTCACAACCATGAATAAGACTCTAATCGATGCAGCATGTTAGATTTTGAGGACCATTAACAATCTAGTGATCTGATACCAAGTTTGTCACGACCCAAGCCTAGGTCCTAGATGTGATACGGCCAATGGCAACCCGAATGGGATCCTAAACAAGCCCTTAGCATATGATTCACACATCCTTGGTTGCAGAAGCAAAATGTACAACACTAGGGATATAAATAAGGGAAACAGGACTAAGGGAGGTCTTGATATTTATAAAAGCATAAAAGAGTCAAGCTCATAGCTTAAGTACATCAAATATTGAACAACACCTCTAACATGGAATGGAGAGGGGGCCAAGACACTTTTCGGGCTCACCCTCATATATCAAGTGTTCAACCAAAAAAAAAATCAAATAGTAAGAATAACATAGATAGTGTCCTTGTACTTGAGGACTCACCAAAGATTATCTTCCGAAGTACCAAACTAGCCACATGAAGAATGATCAAGTGGTGCTCCAATCCCTACATGGTAATATCATGTAGGCATATAGTATACATTAGTACATCTGAATGTACTAAGTATGTAGGATGCAATGCAACAAGAGATAAGCCAAATAGTCAAAATGCACAATCATAAGCAATGGACAAGTATAATACCAATATGACACGCATGATCAATGCTAACATGCTTGTAAATCATATAACTTTCATAGTACGTATCACATATGGGAATAGACCATAATCAACATACACCAAGCGAACTACTACTCGTAATCCAAGGCATGTCATCCCCTTGTAAGGTGATTAAGGTATGTCACCCCTCAACAAGGTGATTGGGCATGTCATTCCCCTACCAACAAAATGATTGTGGTATGTAACCCCCAACTTGGTGATTGGGTATGTCACCCTCCAAGAAGGCGATTGAGGTATGTCCTCCCCCCTTCCCCCAACATGTTGATTGGGCATGTCGGCCACAACAAGGTGATTAAGGCATGTCACTCCCCTCAACAAGGTGATTGGGCTTGTTACCCTTCAACAAGGTATGGTCTACTTGCAACATCATAGATATTTTTCTTGAATTCTATGCATACATGCAAGCCCTTAATCATCATAAAGTCACTTGACTTATAAATCATATAAATAAGTTGAGAATACTTGTCAAGTTGCTTTATCAAACACTTGATTGGTGCCTAATGCTTGTTCAAAATCATGCAATTTAAGAGTGTAATAATATGACAAAACTCAATGTAAATCAACCTACCAAGATATAGCAAAACCTTCATGTAGGGTATCTTAAAATCCATCATCAAACCTCATAATAAATCATAGTTTTATATCTCAAAACATGCATACTATCAATAGACGAAAACAATTCATGGTATAAGCTTGAAATAGATAGACTTGCATAATCAATTAACATTTCATAAAACTCCAACATAATTTGTAATCATAATCCATAATAAGAGATACTCATAGATGATACAACTTGAAAACATGCATTTGTCATAAAAAGAAAAAATGGGCTCCATGGGTGAAAGGACCCAATGGATGAAACCTACACACCTCAAACTTGGATTTTCTTAAGATGAGCTTGAAGAGAACTTAGAGCTTGAAGAGAATCCTTGAGTTCTAAAAGTTAATCTTGAAATCCTTGAAATTTAAATGACATATTTTGTTAAGTCTTAGAGAGGTTTTTGTGAGAGTTTCTGAGTGATATAATATTGAAAAATGGCTAAATATAGGTATTTTTACGTATAAGTGGGCATGGGCCTATGACCCCAATGCCCTTGGTCGACACAGGAAAAATATGTACTAGTCCATGTCTAGTCCACATCGTGGACCAAACATGCACCAAAAATAATACTGCTCTGTGCCCCTGGCGCGTCGCATCCAGGGGACAGATGCTCTCTATAAATCGAAACATATTAAAATTTATTTTTTGCTATGGGTCCTCTAATATCCAAGTTATATCCATTTCCCACTCAATTTTGTTCCCTGATAGAGAATTTGAAGTCAGATTTTCGATATCACACATAATTTTTTAGACATATGGATATTATGATTATAGGCATTTCCAAAGCACAATTTGGGGCGTTTCATGTTCTTATGGTGGCCAACATTAGAACTCACCTAGTGTGACTGACTGGACCAAGGTAGTAATGAATAGGAGAAGAGATTAATTAATAGGATTAGATGATGTGTTCCTACCTTATCAATCGAACTGGGCCAAGGGGAGGTTGTACCGGGACGTATAGGTAATGGTCATTATTGCACATTATGGAGATAGTCCAGGTTGCATAGTGAAACTTGCCTCTCACTTTCGACCAAAGGGTTTGGTGAACTTAAATTACCATCTTGCATGCTATATTCTAAACAAGAATTTGGTTATCTGGTGTTACTAAGTTAGAGAATCATGGGGAATACAATATCTTAGTTGCTCTCTATTATTGATTTCTTTCGTGATAGTTAATTTAGTTTACTTTTTTATTGAGTATTGCAAAACCCCCCTTTTGGGAAATTGAGTTGATTAACTATTTGAATTAGTTATTTGTGAATTCTCACGAGTCTACGTATTCCTTGTGGGCTCGACCCTAACCTTGCTTAGGTTTTATATCTTGACATCAACTGCTTTATTCTCTAAAATAGAGGCATAACTTGGGCAACATCAAAGATTTTGGTGTCGTTGCTGGGGAATACAGCTAGACTTAAGTTGATTCATTAAGTAATTCGAGTGCTAATCCTTAGTTCCCTTGTATTTTACTTTTGTTTTTATTTTTGTTTCTTTGCAGGGTGTACAAATAGTGTATACCCAACACTGGGAGTCAAGGCAATCCTTTAACTCCACTTGATCTAGAGATGCAACGAATTATAAGGAGAATGGCCCAAGAAAATGCCAACAATGCCGCTAATGCAGCCTTGAAACCAGAATAATAATGATGATGATGTGAATGAAAACCCACCTCCTTTGGAGGACATTCCACAACCTTAGGATTTCAGCCCCAAAGCTTACAGGTGGAACCAGTACAGGTTTAACCCCATGGCTATAGATGTGACTAGAGCTATTATGTTGGCACCACTACCATGGGTTATTTGCGGGCTTACTATCAGAGGATCCATATAGCCACTTGCACAATTTGGCATTTATTTGTAATAATGTGATGGGAACACAGAATCTGTCTATCGATACTATGGGACTTCGTGTCTTCCCATTGTCTCTTACGAGCTATGGCTATCTGAGCTCCCGCAAAGTTCAATCACTAGCTGGGCAGATTTGTAGAAGGCCTTTTTAGAGAAGTACTTCCCTAAATTGAACAAGCTCAAGTTGAAGGACCAGATCAACAACTTTGAGCAACTTCGTGCTGATTTAATAAGCACTACATTGGAGCGATTTACTAAGCATGTGAGGAGCATCCCTGATCATAAGATAGTTGATGATGCCTTGTTGGAGATCTTCTACCGTGCCCTTGATGAAAATAGTCAAGCCTGTGCTGACACTATTATAGGGGGCATGTCTCTAGATCAACCATTTGCAAGGACTGCTGAGGGTATGGAACAAGTGGTCAAGACGAAACATGCATGAGGGCAGCGGGATAGAGCTTCTATGAAGAGTTCATATGTTGTCAGTGTGGGTTCAGAGCAACCCGAAATTAATGAAAAAATTATGCAACGACTTGATTAGCTTCTCACAAGCACAGATGTGGTAATCAAGTAGAACCAAGAAAGACTGAACGTCGTGGTTCACCAACCTCCATGTGCACCCATGCACGAGGATTTATACTATGAGGAGGATGCTTGTTTTGTGAATGATCAGACTGGGGGTTTTCGACCAATGCCTAAGGTTCCAATCAGGGCTATTGGCGCCAAGGTCAAGGAAACCAAGGTCAAAACTATAGTAGAGATGGAGCTTTCAGAACAACCATGGAGGTAACTATGATAGGAAGAAGGGTCCAGATGCAAATTGGGGTCCCAGAGAAGGCTTCAGAAATAGTCCTTATGTGCCACCACATAATCAGGACATAGGTGCAAAACATTCCAAAACAGAAGAGATATTTGATCGCCTATTGAAAAAGGCTGAGACACAGGATGAGACCCTAAGGGGCATGAAATCAGACATTTCAAGCATAAATAAGAAAATAGGTCCCATTCCGTGGCTATTAAAAAACTTGAACAACAGTTTGGTTAAGTGTCAACTCAGTTGAATTAACGTTAGAAGGGTACATTGCCTAGCATCATAGTTCAAAATCCTAAGAATGAAAGACAGTGTATGGTGGTTACTACTAGGGGTGGCAAGAGCACTGGTGATCCTCCTATACTGGTCGATGAGGAAGACGTTCATGAGGAGATGGTTGCAACAAAGGATGCAGATGAAGGAGATGCTCGTGGCAAGGATGGGGTAAGTGAAGCAGCTAAAGCGCCATAGAATTTTAAACCCGTCCCTAGGCCTCCTTCTCCTGTCGCTCAAAGACTCAAAAAGGAGGAGTAAGGAAAGTTCAAGAACTTTCTCTCCATGCTAAACTAGCTATCTATCAACATTCCTCTCATTGAGGCTTTTAGAGAAAATGTCAGGCTATGCAAAGTATATGAAGGATTTGGTCATCAAAAAGTGCACTATAAGTTAGGATCTTTCCCAAGAGCATCAACATTGCAGTGTTATCACTACAAAGTCCTTAGCTCAGAAATGTGAAGACCTAGGTGCTTTTACTATACCTTGCACTATAGGTGATGTGGATTTCACAAGCGCATTATGCGATTTAGGTGCCAGTATCAATTTGATGCCCCTTGTGGGTCTACAAAAAGATTGGATTTGGAGCTCCTACTCCTACTAGCATGTGGTTGTTAATGGTGGATTGAACAGTGAAGAAACATTTGGGGATACTCTATGATGTGTTGGTAAAGATGGAAAAATTTTATATTCCCTGCAGATTTTGTGGTTCTGGATTGTGAGGTTTACTTTGACATCCCAATCATCTTGGGAAGACCAATCCTAGCCACTAGACAAACTCTATTGGATATGGAAGCGGGTCAACTCAGGTAATTTAAATGATGAAGAAGTTATCTTCGACATCCGTCAGTCCACGAAGCATACAGATGAGCTCAAGAAGTGAAGTTTGGGCAATTGGAGAAGTCTGAGTAACCAATTTGCCTAGGTCATGTAGTGATAATAAATCAAGTGCTAATTGGGAGGTAAACTAATGTTTTTAATGTAAGAGTATATTTATAAGTTTATTTTTCAGTTTTTAGATTCATAGGTAGTTGTTTTGTTTTGTTTTGATTGCAATTTTTGACAATGGGTTGGTTACATATAGGGTAGCAGTGTATTTTATGAAGAGTATGTAGGTACAGAGCTAACTCAGCAAATTTGGCTGAGAAAAGCACCAGGTCAAGTTTCTACGATTGGGTCTATGAGTCGTAGATCAGTCTACGACTCATACCCCATCTCGTAGGGATTTCTAGTAAGTAGGATAATTGTACACTCTAGTCCCACGAGCCAACTTTATGATTTGTGTACCAAACTATGAGCGATGAATGGGATTCATGGACCTCAGATAAGTTTTCTGAAATTTTCCTAAGTGTCGAGGGTTCTACGAAATTATGATCTATGAGTTGTCAACCATCTATGACTCGTAATTGGGGTTTCGTAAACCTAGGCCTAGTTACTTTTTTAGTTGACCCAGTTTATTATAAAAAGAAGCATAAAAATAACTTGACCCTATTTGACCTAAAATTGACCGATCAACCTAACCTAACCCCCCAATCAAAATTATGACCACTATGACCCATTTTTCGGTGAGATTTTCGACTACTCTAGGGTTTTGTGCCTACCTATTTCTCTCATCTTCTTCAAGTTTCATCTAAATTCTTGGTTAGGTCTTCATTTACTTAAAACCCTTAATTTGCCTTGTTCATAATTGATTGATTTGATGATTATGATGGGTATGGTGTTTAGACATGTAACCGTTGTGTCAATTTGAATTGTGATTATGTGAAATTGGGTTGCCCCAAGTTGCCTTGTTAATTGATTCTGGAATTGTGTATTTTTGGCTTTATGAATGCTACTTGTTTGTGACTATTGGATCATCCACCATATTTGATTGAATGGTTTATAATTATGAATTCGTGATTGATGATATAGGATCATGTTACTAGTTGTGTCAAATTGAGATGGTCAAAATTGTAGGATAATTGATGCTTAATCATTCTTTGATGGGATGAATATATGTTGAAATTGTTGTTGGGTGTAGGGTTATATGATCAAAATCATGTGGGTTCTTGTATTCTTGCTTTGATGCTGGTAGAATTAATGTTTAAACATGCCTTTTGGGGTCCATATGATGAACTTAAAACCTCAGGTGACCGAGATTCTGATTCACGAGAGGCTCTTACAACCTGTGGAGCAATCTATGAGTCATAGTTACCCCTTGTATGAAATTTCAGAAACTTGGTGTTCTGAGTACTCATCAGGCGAGACCTTCTGCGAGTCATAAATCACTTCACAACTCGTAGATAGGTCTCGCAGATCACTACTTGAATTTAATTAGTCACTGGAATTTTCTACTACCCTAGTCTACAACTCATAAATCACTTTAGGAGTCATACCTAGTTTCATGGACTTTTCCACTAACCAAAATTAGTTTGAATCGCTGATCTACGAGAGCACTTTATGACATAGTTTTCATTACGACTCGTAAAGGGGCTTTCGTAGAGTCCTTCTGTAACTGACCCAAATGATTTTTTGCACTTTATTTCTTGATTCTTGGGGCTAACCATGGTGTGTTCATGTCTATGTTTCGGGTATTATGGCCCTAAAAGTTAGACGTGCTGAAATCGAGGTTTTGAGGAGAAAGCTCAGGGATGCACCTACTGATGATGAGCATACCCCTCAACTGAGTAGGTCACTAGAGATACTTGATGTCTAGCTTGACCCAGAGGCTTTTATACTTAAGACTAGAGCCGCATCTAAAGTTGGATGAATTCATGCTCCGGTTACTAGTCCTTCCCAGTCTTAAAAGGGAGGTAGGACGAGAGTGGGAGCAACATGCCACAGATGACTCCATCAGAAGAGGAGTCCAGTCTTGAGGCGGGCTCCAAGGACAGAGTAAATGTTGAGTCCTCTATCGCACCATCTTCATCATGAGCATGGATGCCTCTACTAACCGTTGGTGCATCGAGGGCATGGAGGCGATTTACTTGGAGGGCATGCATCCAAAGGAGCAAGCCAAGCTGACCCATTCTATCTATGAGGAGCCCAGGGTGATTCTGATGGACTTAGCCATGTCCTCGGTCTACAAGACACGATGATCCATTATGGGCTCATGTGCCTAATAGAGTTTGTTGGTCGATACTCCCCGATGATGGTGAGGGATTTTTATGCATCCTACGCAGCCATCATCCATCTTTCTCTTCCCATAGGGAAGAAACCTCTCTCTCAGCCTAGGCTGATAGAGACACAAGTGAGAGGTCTGTGGCTAGACATTTCAGAGGAGACCATCTGCCATATGTTATTTGGTCTTGAGTAACGTGCCCCAAGATCCACAATAGAGTTTGATTATAAGTTGAGGCAGGTCAGGGACCCATTGATCATTGTCATGCCCTAAGTCCCATTAGGGCGGACTGGCACCCATTTTCGATAAGGCTCGAGAGAATCAACCTGTATCTATGTGCTTTCTATACGTATTATAGGATGTTTCTACCTTTGACATGCCTTTAAGCAGATAAACAGTGCTAACAAGCCAAAAGGAAATGCATATGACTAGGCCGTTGGGGCCACGGTATTTAAAGTACTAGACATGACCGCACTTTAATTTACATTGTCTACAAAGCCTCTAAATAAAGAAAAACATCTGATAAGGGTCTGGACAGGCCTCGCCTCAACAAACTGTGCAATAAAAACATGTAAGCTCTAGACATATACAAAGCCTTGAAGCAACCTGGAGCTTGGTGACAGCAGCTGAATGTCCTGTACTCCTACTGGAGAGATCTACTTGCACACGTACCTGCAGCATGAAATGCAGGTCCCCCGTAAGGGACGTCAGTATGAGATAATGTACTGAGTATGTAAGGTAGGAAACACTGTATATGATATAACAACTCAAGTGAAACTGTACACTGGTGTAGCATAAGAGACCACC
>JAABOM020058465.1:0-13876 GCA_011800125.2 Solanum clarkiae | reverse complement strand
AATTAGACATAATGCACCTATTACACTTGACTTTATGGCACGATCTAAAGAATGGAAAGAAAGTAACAACTCCTAAACGACACGTAGCCTCCTGCTTGTAAATGTGGTGCACAACACATCGATAAACAAGATTCTACACAGGCACGGCTTTGTAGAATCCCTAGGACGACCCGCTCTGATACCACTTCTGTCACGCCCCAAAGTCCCGTTAAGGCGGACTAGCATCCTTTGCCAATAAGGCTCGGGAGAACCAACCTGTAACAATGCGCTTTCTATACATACTATAAGGGGTTTCTGCATTTGACATGCCTTTAAGAAGATAAACTGTGATAACAAGCCAAAAGGAAATGTATATGACTAGGCCGTTGGGGACACGATATTTGAAGTACGAGACATGACCACATTTTACTTTGCATAGTCTACAAAGCCTCTAAATAAAGAAAGACATCTGATAAGGGTCAGGATAGGCCCCGCCTCAACGAACTGTGCAATAAAAACACATAAGCTCTAGCCATATACAAAGCTCCGAAGCAACTTGGAGCTTGGTAACATCAGCTGAATATCTTATACTCCTACTGGGGAGATCTACTAGCACCTGTACCTGCAGCATGAAATGCAGGTCCTCCATAAGGGATACTAGTACGGGATAATATACTGAGTATGTAAGGCAGGAAGCACTGCATATGAAGTAATAATTTAAATGAAACTATACACTGGTGCAGCATAAGAGATGGAAGTATTAGCTTGAGCTCTAAGTCCATAACAAAGTGGTATCAAAGCAGGTTCTAAGGGAAGTAATGGCCAGCGATGGAGAGGTTTTTCCTGCCAGCACCGCCGAAGTCATGGCGGATGTTACCAAGAAACGCAAGGGTACGAAGAGTACCAAGAAGGCGGAGAAGCTTCCAACCGATCCAGCTCCAAACGATGTTGTCTCCCTTCCAACAGCCGACTATAGTGACGACCAGAGAGAGGACTTGCCGACCGATGTCACTCCCGGGTTGGAATGGGTCGCTAGAGTGGAGACTGCCCAACAAGCCATGGAGTTGCTGGGCCATCACTTAAACTAGATTGATGGAAAACTCAAGACCTTCGAGGAGGTAACCCTTGACGGGAACGATAACATCCGCAAAGACATCGATGATCAGCGCACAGCAGAGGAAGAAGGTCATGCTTCCTTAGAGAGCAGAATAGAGGCCTTAGAAGGAAGGTTCATGGGCATGCTGGAAGGTATCAACACCAAGGTAAAGGAGCTTGAAGAAGCAGTTCAGCAAGGGAGAATGCTGCGCCGGCAGTGGAACGGAAGGTCAGGATCGAGGCTCCCAAGCCACCTATTTTCAAAGGCATCCGTGATGACCAAGAGGTGGAAAATTTCCTTTCACACTTAGAAAACTATTTCAAGTGCAACAGGATAAGCAATGGTGAGATGAAGATTAACACGGTCGTAATATACTTGACGGAGATGGCCATGCTATATTGGAGACGGAATGACACTGATATAGGTAAGGGACTCTACATGATCAGTACGTGGGAGCATTTTAAAGCAGAGTTGAAGAAGACATTTTACCCCAACAATGTCGTCAATGAAGCGAAGAAGAGGTTCCGAAAGTTGAGGCAGACAGGTAGCGTGAAAGCCTATATAAAGGAGTTAAGTACCTTGACATTTCAAATCTCTAACCTCACAGAGCAAGACATGTTGTTCCACTTCATGGACAGGCTACAGAGTTGGGCCAAGACTGAGTTAGAGAGTCGGCAAGTTTCCACCTTTGATGTGGCCATTACGCAGGAAGAAGGCTTGACTGACTTCAAGTAGGATAAAGGCATGGCGAAGAAGACGAGGAGTAGCCATGCCAAAGGTGGGGGAGATTGTAGTAGGGGCAGGGAAACCCACCCACCTAGGAAGCCAATACGACAGGCCTTTGCCGAAAGGAAAGATCAGCCACCTAGGGAGAGGGGCTACTACATTTGTGGAGGCCCACACAGTTATGCAAGGTACCCGCAGATGAAGAGCCTTGGAGCCATCCTGTGAGACTATGAGTAGAAGAAGGCTAAAGATCAAAGTCAGGGTTCAGACATCACGCATGTAGGCACATCGAGCTCTGTGTAGCTATTGTCAAGCCAGTGGTTAAGCAGGAGGCTTACCCCATACAGTATGTAGACTTGACACTAAACGGGAAAGCAATATGTGCCATGGTAGATACCGGTACCGAGGCCAATTTCATGACCAAGTTGGCAGCAGCAAGACTAGGGCTGAGTTACAGTCTGAGCAGTACATGACTGAAGACAGTTAATGCCCCACCAACACCAGTATGCGAAGTTGCGCATGGCATCGACGTCACTTTGGGATGTTAGCAAGGTAAGACTAGCTTTGCTGTCACTCCCTTAGATATCTTTGACGTCATACTTGGGAAAGAATTCTTCCACCAATGCCCTAGCATGATATCCCTTTACTTCCAAAAGATGGTCGTGCTAGAGAAGGAAGGTTCCTGCATGGTGCCATTGGTCGAGATGCCCAAGGCTGGAGGAGTTGCCCAATCATCGGCCATACGGCCAGAGAAGTGTATTAAAAAGGGGGAGCCAACTTATCTTTCCACCATCACAAGTTTGAGTGAAAGTGATGGTGCTTCAGAACATTTGCCACCTTGCATAGAGAAGGTGCTGAACGACAATAAAGATGTCATGCCAGAAGAGCTGCCCAGAAACTTGCCGCCTAGAAGGGAGGTTGACCACAAGATCTAGCAGGAGCCACACACCCGACCTCCCGCATGTCCACCATACCGCATGGCACCACCCGAATTAAAGGAGCTCAGGAAGAAGCTGGAGGAGCACCTTGAAGCTGGCCACATCCGTCCATCCAAAGCACCTTACGGAGCCTCGGTGCTATTTCAGAAGAAAAAGTATGGATCATTGCCCCTTTGTGTTGAATATCGGGCGCTGAACAAAGTGACCATGAAGAACAAGTACCCCATACTGCTTATAGATGATTTGTTCAATAGACTTGGTCAAGCTAAGTACTTCTCCAAGATGGACCTTCGAAAGGGATATGACAAAGTACGCGTCGCGGAAGGGGATGAGCCCCAAATGACTTGCGTCACTCGGTATGGATGTGTACGAGTGGTTGGTGATGCCATTCGTCCTAACCAATGCACCTGCCACCTTCTGTACCTTGGTGAATAATATCTTTCATCCCTACTTAGATGACTTTGTGGTAGTGTACTTGGATGACATTATCATCTATAGTCACACCTTGGAGGAGCACATGGAACATTTGCGCAAGGTGTTCCAAGTCTTACGGGAGAACCAACTGTTCATCAAGCGGGAGAAGTGCAAATTTGCCCAATCCAAAGTGCACTTCCTCGGTCACATCATAAGACAGGGCCAGCTTCGAATGGACGAAGCCAAAGTGCAAGCCATAATGGAGTGGGAGATGCCCACTAATGTGATGGAACTGAGATCGTTCCTAGGGCTCGCCAATTATTACCGAAGATTCATTAGTGGCTACTCCGCCATAGCCGCTCCACTCACGGGTTCTACTGAAGAAAAATAATCCATGGGTTTGGATCCAGGACAGTCAAGGGGCGTTTGAGCGCCTCAAAACTGCCATCTCGTAGGAGCTAGTCCTTGCACTGCCCGACTTCTCCAAGATGTTCGAAGTTCATACGGATGCCTCAGACTTTGCTATTGGTGGTGTGCTGATGCAAGATAAGTATCACATATCATTCGAAAGAGTAAGTTAAATAAGATCGAACGGCGGTATACTGTGCAAGAAAAAGAGATGATCGCCATCGTCCATTGCCTTAGAACCTGGAGGCACTACTTGCTGGGTTCCAAGTTCGTGGTCGAGATAGACAATGTCGCCACCAGCTACTTCCAGACACAGAAGAAGCTCACTCGTAAGCAGGCTAGGTGGAAGGATTTTCTAGCCTAATTTGACTACGAGCTGGTATACAAGCTAGGCAAAGGCAACGTGGTAGCTGACGCCTTGAGCAGGAAAGCTAAACTAGCATCCATCACAATAGCCTACTGTGATATATGCGAATCCATCAAGGATGGCTTGTTACACGACCCGGAGGCACAGAAGCTCATGGAGCTAGCATCACAAAGAAAGACTTGACGATTCTGGGTCGAGAAGGATATCCTGCTCACCGCCAGGAGAAGGGTCTACATTCCCAAGTATGGCAACTTAAGGCGGCAGATCATTAAAGAGAGTCATGATACGCTATGGGCCGAGCACCCAGGGCAGCGACTTACATGAGCTTTTATAGAGTCAACTTATTATTGGCCAAGAATGCGGGAAGACATAGAATGCTATGTGCAAACTTTTCTTGTTTGTCAACAAGACTAGGTAGAACAGAGCCATCCAAGAGGACTTTTGGAGCCACTCCCTGTAGCTGAGCGACCGTGGGAGAGCATTACTATGGATTTTATCACTGGTTTACCAAAGTCCGAAAGGTTCGGCACCATCATGGTCGTAGTGGATAGATTTTCAAAGTATGCGACATTTATGCCAGCCACGCCGGGATGCATAGAAAAGGAAGCATCCCTATTGTTCTTTAAAAATGTGGTGAATTATTGGGGACTGCCTAGGCACTTAACCAGCGATCGACACCCGCACTTTACTGGAAACTTTTAGAGAGAGTTATTTCAAATACTTAGCATAGAGCTGCATTTCTCCACAAGTTTTCGTCGACAGACTAACGGCTAGACTGAATGGGTAAATGCCTTATTGGAGTACCATCATAGGCACTTTGTAAGCTCATATCAAAAGGACTAGGCCAAGTTGCTTGATGTGGCCCAATTTTCATATAATTTGCAGCGGAGTGAGTCCACAGGACGAACACCATTTGAGCTAGCCACAGGCCAACAACCACAAACTCCACACTTGCTACCGGCCGTATTCAAAGGAAGGAGTTTGGGTGCCTACCATATGGCTAAAGGTTTCGAGGAGCAGATGGATGCCACCAAGTCGCACTTAGCCAATGCAGCCAAACAGATGAAATATTTCGCCGATCGGACACGACGTCACACCGATTACAAAGTAGGGGACTTAGTGTTGGTAAAATTTAATCTGAGGCAGTTTAAGGCACTAAGGGGCGTAAATCAAAACTTAGTGCGCAAGTATGAGGGGCCATTCAGGATCATTGCCAAGGTTGGCAAGATTTCATACCGACTGGAGTTACTATCATCACTGAGGGTCCATCTCGTCTTTCATGCCAGCGTGCTCAAGCCATACCATGAAGACAAGGATGATCCGAACCGAGGACAGTTGAACAGGCCACTAATTACAATCACTGCCTCGCATGACCAAGAGATAGAAGAAATCATCGACTAAACAGGCCAAACAGAAAAGGGGACAACCGGCTACTGCGATGTTCCTTGTTCACTAGAAAGGACAATCACCTGAGAAGGCCAGATGGGAGAAATATGAAGACTTGTGCAATTTAAGAACAAGGTGCATGAGTTCTTGCAGCAACAGCGATGTGCCACATTCGTCGCATCATTTGGTGGGGGAAAATGACATGACCCTCCTGAATTTCTCTCCAAAGCTGCCCAAAAATGTGTCCAACATGTTTTGGAAGGCTCCGAAACTCTCCAGATTTGTACAGAAGCTTGTAGAGAATACTAGAGAGTTATAGGGCGTTCTAGAAGACTTTAGAGAAGTCCTCCACTTCTAAAATATCTTAGATATTTTGTAGGAAGTTTCCAGGCTAGCATTTGTAGCTGTTGGATCAAAGTGATCCTAGCCGTCCGTTTAGAAAGAGGACTAGTATAAATACCCCCCTTAGGCTTGCCATTTGAACCATTCAGAAATCAAGCAATCACAAGCATTGTAAAAGCATTCTCTATAGGAATCAAAGTTTTCTTTCTTCCAAAGCTCTCTTTTCTTTCTCATCTAGCGTTCCCTTAGCGATCTTAGGCGACAAGGCTTGCTAGTATTTGCAAGAGTTGTGAGAAAATTGACTAGCGCCTTTGGAAGTGTTAGCTTGAGTTCTAAGTTCTTAACATATGACTCCTTTTCTTTGATGTTGATGTTATGGCAAGCTATCCTTTAACCTCGTTGCCCCTTATGCTTATTCATGTCTTTTATATACTTCTGCGACCAATAATGTTTAATGATAAGTTGAGAGTCTTGTTTGGAGTTCCTTTAGGTTCCCCATTCGCAGTGTCATATCTAGGCCCTAGGCTTGGGTCATGACACATATAATCATCATTCATATTTATCTCCTCCTCAACCACGATATCCTCATTCACTTGAACCATTCTTCTAACGAGTCTGTGGATCTCAAAATTGATTGGAGCTAAGGGATTGCCTTGGCTCCTTATGTTGGGCATACAACCTAGTACACCCTACAGTTAAAATCAAATAGAAAAAATAAAAAATAAAAGTAAAATGCGAGAAAGTTTAGAAATTAACACTTGAACTAACTAAGAGTGAAATCAAGTCAAAACCTAGCCGTATTCCCTGGCAACGATGCCATAATTTATGATAATGTTCACGTTCCAATAAGAAAACGGTTGTTGTCAGCAATTAACCTAACCAAAGGTTAGGGTCGAATCCACATCGAATACATAGTTTGATTACAAGAATTCACTATCAATCATTTCGAGTATCGATAACTAAAATCTCTAAATGGGGGGTTTTTGTAATTCAAAAATAAAATAATATAAATGCTATTCTAAAATATAGAAAAACACTCATTTTTAGGGAAAACTTGGGAATTGTGTTACCCATAGTTCTTTGACTCGATTAGCCTAGGAACATAACTATGATTGGAGATTCACATGCAGCATGATAACTTAGGTTATTCCAGCACTCTTGTGAAGGTTAAGGTCGAATTTCACCCTGACATTTGATTGGCTACCATGGTGTGCCAACTAACCGTTACCTATTGCCCCAGTCAACCGGCGCTTGGTCAGGTTTGGTTGATTAAATGAGAACACATCAATTGAATACTATCATCTACTTCCCTTTTCCTATTCATCACTACCTTAGTCGGGGTCGTAATAGTAGGTGGGTTTGGTGTTCGCCACCACCAAACAACAATCATAATGAAGGAAAATAAAAAATACTTACAAAAACCCAATCATAAAAATGCAATAAACCTAGATTATCTCAAGTCAAATACCCATGGTTCCCACAATCCCAAGTTGTGGGTGCATAGCTACTTATGGCTAAGGCAAAATCAACAAAAATGCAAATAAATGATATGATTGAGAATGTTACTCAAGGCAATGAAGATTGAAGATACCAAAATTGCATACCACGAGTTTAATAGATTGATAATAAGCACAAAATAAGGTTTACAATCCCAAAAATTGGGTTTTTCAAGAGAAAAAGACAAACTAAGCTTAAAACCTAAGAGTTTCCTTGAGAGAATATTCAAAGATGAGATATTCTTCTCTATTTTGAATCTCCCTTTTTAAAATCCTACCTTAAATTATATATAGTGTTAACAAAATAATGCTAAAATTCACACAGAAAAGATAGCTTCCAGCTAGTATGCCTCGCAGATACAACTCCTATGATGGCCTACGAGTCATAATTGGGGTCTCATATCAGGTATTTGGCATCTTGGACTCAACTAGTATGACCCACTGGTGCGACTCATTTCTTAGGCTATGACTTGTATGCTCCTCTCATAGTCTAGGCCTTCAGTTTTTGATCCAACATTTTGGCTCTCTGATTTCTGCTATGAGTCCACCTATATGAGTCGTAGTGCAACTTATGACTTGTAGGATAGCCTCGTAGGGATGACCTCCACTTAGATGATTTCTGAGTTTTGGTCTCTATTTCTTGCTACGACCATACCCAACGACTTGTAGCTTGGGCTACGAATTATAGGTAAGCTCGTATGTCCTATGCTTCAGCAAAATCTGTAATTTTTCTCCAAAATCATGCCAACCTAACTTTTCTGCAAGAACAAAACAAAAACACATAAAACCATAAAAAATCGCATTAAGAACTCACAAAATCCCTTGTTTTAGCCATCAAATGTACTGTATTTTTACAACATATCAGTAGGCATCATAGCCAAAATGCATAATCATAAGCAGTGAATAGCATACTAACAATATGGCATGTATGAATGATTATTGAAGTAAAATCATGCTTATATAGCACATAATACGAGTGTAAGAAGTGACCATTCTTAGTGAAATCCAAGACCTACCACCTCCTTGGAGAGGTATATGAGGTACAAACCCCTTCATAATATTGGTGGAGTACAAACCCCCCAACAAGGTTGATAGAGTACAAACGTCCCAACAAGGTTGATGGGTACCACTCCCCAACAAGGTTACCCCGTCTACCACCTCCCGAGCTAGGCGATCGAGGTACCAACCCCTCAACAAAGTCTACAACCCCCCGATTTAGGCTTGGTCATCCCCAATACTATAGAGATAATATCATATATATACACTCTTTTCACCATCATATATATACATTCCTTTGATCATCATCATAAAAATACATTCCTTTCATCATCATCATCATATAAATACATTCCATTCATCATCATAAATTCATTCATAAGACATGCATTGGACCTTCAGTTCCTCAAGAAATTATAATTGGACATTTTATCAAATACTTTGCGGGTGTGTAGTGCTAGCATAAAACCATACAATTCAAGAGTGAAATCATGCACGAAAACTTGAAGTAAAACAATCCTCCAATACTTAGTAAGGCTATCTTGCAAAATACATTGAAAACCCTCAAGAAATATCAAGAGAGATCATAGTTCTATAGCTTAAAAGATGCATAATCATAACAGATAAATCATCTCGTAGTATAGACTTAAAAATGAGCAATCACGTATTTTCAACCAAACGTTCATAAAATCCCAACATAGTATATGATCATAATTTCTAATGAATAATACCCATAAGCAACACAACTTGGAAACATGTAATTTTCATAGAAATAGAAGATTGGCTTCATAGACGAAAGGTATCCATGAATGAAACCTACATACCTTAGACCTTGAATTTATTGAAATTAAGTTGTGAAAGACTTGAAGTTTGGAAGTGGGTCTTGAAATAGATTCAAGTGCTCTTGAGTTTCCTTAAATTTGTATTGGGGTTTTGATGGAGGCTCTTGAGAGGATTTTGAGAGTGTATTCCAATTGGGAGGAGTGAATTTGAACTTTACGAATAGTTAGGTCTTTGGGAGGTGTTACGATAGCATAGGAATTCCCATAATGCCAATAGAAATGGTTAAATTAATGGAATGCCATTAATGAGGAAGAATTTGGCAAAAACCCTTATATACTCTACACATACAAGTTCTACGAAAACAGGCATAACTCTTCATTTGAACTTTTAATAGGGTAAAACAAGTGCATTGGAAAGATAATTCAAAGAGCTTTGATTTGGTAGGTCGAGGGACACCCAGTTCTTTGTGTTCTAAGAGATATGCCCCTTTAAAATTGACCCTCCTACCGGTGTTTGTGCAAAACTTAGCTAACAAAAATTCTTTTGAACTTGGCTTTATATAGGGTACCCACGATGGTCTTAAATGACATAACTAAGCTTGAGTTAGATTTGAATGAGATATTGAAGCTTGAGTGAGTTTCTTGAGACCCAAAAGTGAGTTTGGGACACTTGAATTAGGTGAAATATTTGTCTAAGTGTTTGAGAGAGTATTGGGGAATGTCTGGTATGATATGAAAATGAAAATGACTAAGTATAGGTATTTTTACGTTTGGGAATAGTTAGGCCCAAGACCAAAAATTTTTGGACCGAACAAGAAAAACAACTCACAAAATGAACTGAGTCGTGCCCTTGGCGTGTCGCGCCTCGGGCTCGAAAATCTCACTGGAAAGTGAATTTTGGGAAAATGAAATTGCAATTCATTTGCTCTAAAATTGGGGTTAGACCCATTTCCCATTCAGTTGACCCCTTGATCAAGAATATGAAGTTGGATTTTCGATATCACGCATGAATTTTGAGATATATGGAAATTACAATTCCGAATGCTTTCGAGACACATTTTCAGGCACTTTTTTGGGTCGTTTCAATATCTCCCCCTTGGGAAAATCGTCCCCAAATGTTAAAGAAACATATATGAGAGACATAAACATGACAATTTCAGCCTACATAAAGATGCAACAATATGCTTAAACATCATTTCAAAAACCTCAACACAAGTGTAAAATCATCATGAACTTGTCAATTTAAACATGAATGTATGCAAAGACATGAGGGCCGAGACAGTTATTGAAATGATAAGAAGGACAGGATTTGTTATCATAAGCTCGAATAGAATAAAAAAGGTATGTATATTGCCTTCCATGCCCACTCAGGATCCCCGAATTACACTTCCAGCTTCACGATTCTAAAAAAAAAATGCCTTGACGAACACCACACCCATATTGATCAATCTTTACTTATATTCACACAAACTCTCCACCGGACCTTCTCAAAGGTCAACTCATCCTCCACAACGTCCACAATCCTCTAAAAGTCATATAACACTTGAATCGCCAACGCATCTCCTCAACTAGGAGCATGAAGAACTGGACGAACGATATCCATGTCCAAAGGTAATCTCCCATTCGTATACAACCTCACCAATCCTCCTCAACACTCTATAGGGACTCACAAAGCGTACACTTTAAATTCAAGATCCTCTCTCCTCTCATAGTCATAGGACTTTTGATGACTTTGGGCTGTTTCATACTTTCCCTAGTCAACCTCACCTTCTCCATGCCTTCTATAATCAGATTCAGACCCAACAAAGCCATTTCTCCCGCTTCAAACTATCCAATCTGGGACATACAACATCTACCATATGGAGCCTTAAAAAGGAGCCATGCCAATGCTATAATGATAGCTACTATTAGTCTCATCAAGAACACTCTTGCTCAAGTTATCAACACTAGCACAAACAACCTACCTTGGTACCTAATGGAACCATTTCCCCCTTGGAAAAAAACCTCCACCTTGCCAATGCTCACCGAAGACTTCAATTCTAACAAGGAGGGATATAGATCTTTCTATTCTTTTACCTCATAAACCAAGGAAGACTTTGAACTATCAACAACCATAATGCCACCATTATCAACCTCTTCAAACCTAACCCTCAAACTAGCCAACTGGTGGGCCTCCTTAGTCACCCTTTTGCTACCACCATCAATATGAACTAGGCTACCCATGGACACCCTACTCAAAGCACTGACCACTACATTAGTCTTACCGAGATGATAATATGCACTCATATCATAATCCTTATGATGTTCTAACCATCTTCTTTGACTCAAGCTAAGATCCTTTGGGTGAACACATATTGGAGACTCTTGTGATTAGCAACCATTACAACATGCACCCCAAGCAAATAAAAATGCCAAATTCTTAAAGCAAATAACAAGACGACCATTTCAACGTCATAAATAGGATGATCCTTCTTATGCATCATAAGTGCTCTAAAATCATAGGCTATCGCCTTACCATTTTGCATCAACACACAATGAACCTTCCAACCCTTTCGGTAGAGATAAGATAGGAGCGGACAAAAACTTATCCTTCAAGGTTTGGAAATTATTTTCACACTCAACGATTCACACAAACTTAGCCTTCATTTGGGTCAACTATTCATGGGAGAAGCAATAGAAGAGAACCCATTCAAAATCCTCTGGTAGTAACCCGCTAAGCCCAAGAAACTCCTAATATCCAAGGGAGTGAAAGGTCTAGGCCAAGTTCTAATCACATCCATCATCTTAGGATCAACCTTATTACCATCCTCCGACACCACATGACCTGGAAAGGCAACCTCCTTTAACCAAATTTCACACTTGGGGTAATACTTAGCACAAAACTCCTCTTTCCCCAAGATTTACAACACTACCCCCAAATGGTTCACAAGCTCCAAATAAATCAATACTTCATCACTAGAGACCACCACCAACCTAACAAGGTAGAGATTAAAGACCCTATACATGATACCTATAGACATAACCGGTCCATAAGTCAAACCAAAAGATACCACCCCAAATTCATAATATCGGAAAGGACATTCACCAACTCATTAATCACCGAAAACAACTCAATAGAAATAACTTACGTTCAATACCCCTAACTCTTACAAGATGGTGGATGCAACCTTTAGAGATCAATTGTACCTTAAGACAAGAAACAGACTTACCCTTTTGCGACCACTTTCCAAGCCCCCACCCAAAAGACGGATTTATTAGAGAATTGGAATCTAACTCTCCTGGCCCTACAATCAAGGAGAAAAAAAATCTATGCAAATAATCCATCCTAAGTATGGTATCAAAATCCACCAGATCAACGCAAAAATTCATAAGGCAGGCCCTAATGCAATTCTATCACGATCCAAGTTTAGGGCCTAGACGTGACACCGCGAATGGGGAACCCGAGGGAGCCCTAATCAAGCCTCTCAACTTATTATTACACATCATTGGTCGAGAAAGCATGTAAAAGACATAAAACAAGCATAAAGGAGCAAAGGGGCTAAGGGATGGCTCGCCAAAACATCAACATCAAGACAAGGAGTCATAGCTCATATCATTATTACAAAATTCGTCCAACAAACCTCTAAATACAAAGATTGAGCGGTGGCAAAGACAAAGTAACCGAGCTCACCCTCACAGTCAAAATAAATTACAAGAAAGTGTCTCAATACATAGGTAATAGCAATCATATACTAAGGTCCACAAAATGGAGGACTCACTAACAAGCTTGGAATAGCACCGACTAGCCACGTAGAGGGGGAGGATGATTAACTTGAGCACCGATCCCTACATAGTGATATCATATAGGCAAGAGTATGTGTTAGTACGTTCGAATGTACTAAGTATATGGGATGCCATGCAACAAAAGATAAGTTTCATAATCAATATGGATAACAATAGACAATAGGCATGATATGGCAAAATGATATGTATGGCGAATGCATAAGTAAAACATGCTTAAGTAACCCATGCTCATATAGGATATCATATGTGTAGAAGAGGCCAAACTAAATTTCCACAGTACGAACCCCTTAATAGGTTAGTGATATTGTCACCCTATCACTTAGTTGGATGAGTACTAACCCTCATCTAGGTTGGTGATAATGTCTCCCCATCACAATGGTAGAGAAGTACAAACCCTTCACTAGGTTGATGAGTACTAACCCCCATCTAGGTTAGTGATGATGCTGCCCCATCAGTAGATGGATGAGTACTAACCCTCATCTAGGTTGGTGATAATGCCGCCCCATCACCAAGGTGGAGAAGTACAAATCCTTCACTAGGTTATCCGGGTGCTTAGACCCCCCAGATTGGGCAAGGACGAGTTCTACACTTTATATAGGATTCATCATACGCTCTATTACAACATTTCATACAGGAATAATTATATACACAAAGCTCATTTCGTCATCATAACATTATTTATATCATATCTCATGCTTTTGACCTTCATTTCTTCAAGAAACCATAACCGAACATTTTATCAAACACCTTGGCGGTGTGTAATGGGGGTAAAAGACCATGAAATTTGGAGGTGCAATCATGCAAGAAAATGTTTAGTTAAACCATCAATCAACACATTGCAACACCCCCAAGACATCCACATTAAAATCCCTCATCAAATCCAACATTAGATCCAATATTTAGAACTCAAAATATGCTAAAACCACTTGCTTTCATGAACTAAAATCACTGTGCAGTAAATTTCTCAATATATAAGACCCACATGTAAAATGAACTTTAAATCTTGCAATAATAGTAAAAAGAGGGTTTAGGCACCGTGAGTGGAAGGACCCAATGGTTCAACACCAAATACCTTAGCTTTAGATGAACTTGGTGAAGATTGGAGATGGAAACTTTAAGCTTGAAGAAGAACCTTGAAGGAGAACCTTAGCTTGGGATGAGGG
>JAABOM020058464.1:0-13876 GCA_011800125.2 Solanum clarkiae | reverse complement strand
AAAATTCACACTTCTCATATTTGGCATATAACTTCTCTTCCCTCAATCTTTGCAACACAACCCTTAAATGAGCCCTACTCCTCACCATGAGACTATCAACATATCATCAATGAATACCACAACAAATGAATCAAGGTAGGGTTTGAAGGCCTTATTCATGAGATCCATGAAGATGACCGGTGTATTGGTCAACCCAGAAGACATCAGAACAAACTTATAATACCCATACCTAGTCCATAAGGCCATCTTAGGAATATCACACTCCCTCACCTTCACTTGATGATACTCGAACTGAAGATTTATCTTAGAGAAATGGACAGCCCCTTGCAATTGGCCAAACAAATCATCAATCCTTGGAAGAGGATACCTATTCCTGATGGTGAATCTATTAAGTTGCCAGTAGTCAATACACATTCTAAGGGACCCATCCTTTTCTTTCACAAACAACACCAGTGCACCCCAAGGTGGCTAGGCCTAATAAATCCTTTCTCCAACAAATCCCTCAATTATTCCTTCAACTTATTCAACTTCATCCGGGCTATACGATAAGGGGGAATAGAAATGAGTTGAGTATCAGGAAGGAGATCTATACCAAAATCTATTTCCCTTTCGGGAGGAATACCATGAAGGTCATTTGGGAAGACATCAAGGAACTCCTTTACAACCAGAGCCAATTCCATGGAAAGGACCTTGGACTCCATATCCCTAACCCTCACAAGATGGTAAAGACACCTCTTCGAGATTAACTTATGGGCTTTAATACAAGAGATGAGCCTACCATTGACCACCACATCGTGAATCTCCCACTCAAGCATGGGTTCATTTGGGAATTGGAATTTGATCCTACAGGTTCTACAATTAATAGAAGCATAGTATGCATGCAACCAATCCATCGCATGAATGACGTTAAAATCAACCTTGTCCAACTCAACCAGATCACAAGGCAATACACTATGCAAAATGCAAAGAGGACAATCTTACCTTGCCTAGCAACAATAGATGCACCAATAGGAGTAGACACCTCATATGACTCACACTACAATTCAGGGTCAACATGGAACTTTTTGGGAAAAAGAGGTAACAAAAGAAAGAGAAGCACCCCCATCAATCAATAAATACCCATAAAAATCAATGATTTTCAACATACTGATGACAACATCGGGAATCTCCCATGCAAAGTATAAAATTGGTTGCGCCTTGGGGCACCATTTTGCTGGCCACCTCTCCCCAAAGGAACCACATTAGAACCTCATGGGCGAACCTTCTTCCTGTGTTGCCATTTTGAGGGCAGTCCATCACTTTATGCCCAACTTCACCACAACCATAACAATCATTTGTGTCCCTCAAGAATAGGCCAATATGACCCCTACCATATTTTGGACACCCAGCATTAGGAACCACATCTTCCACACCTCGGGCCCTTGGAAAATCATTGACAACCTTCTTTTGAAATACATGAGAAAACCCTTGGTCTTGATGAAATCGATCACCCTTTTGGGATATCCCCTTAAAAACAGGCCCTCTTTGCATCATGACCCTTTCTCTTCCTCATTTTCTCCTCTTTCATTTGTTTGGGATAGCTCATAAAATGTGAAAAGTTCATGTCACTAATCAATATGGCAGAAAAACACTCCTTACTAATTAAGTCGGAAACACCCATGACAAATTTGTTCATCCAAGATCTTGAGTGGCCAACATTGTGGAGTATATTTTGAAAGTTGGTTGAACTTGAGGGCACACTCCCTCACACTCATAGATCCTTATCTCGAATTCATAAATTCCACCAGCTTAGCTTCCCTACGTTTAAGGGGGAAATACCAATTAAGGAAGACCACCTTAAACTCCTCCCAAAGAACCATATAGTTGACTTCCTTCTCTTCGTTCCATTGATCATACCATATTTGTGCTATCCCTTTGAGTTGGTAGGCTTCCAACTCTACCTTATCCTTCGATATCACATCTATAATAGACAAAATCTAGTAGACCTTATCAATGAACTCTTGAGGGTCCTCACTCACCTTTGACCCATAGAATTCCAGAGGATTCATTGTCACGAAGTCTCTTACCCGAGATGCTGGTGATGAGAGGCTTGGGCCCCTTAGTTGGCATGATTAGCCATAACTTGTGCAAGCAAAGTGAGAACATCCCAAAGTTCTCCATTGGCCGGTTGCTCATGGGGTGTACTAGCTCTTCTCTGTCTCATGTTAGGCATGATCTAGCATAGAAAATGACATTAGGGAAAACTACTTACTTCAACTTTTATAACATGACATAGAGTAAGAAGAAGGGAAACTTTTCCTAAATGCCTCATAGCCTCTAGCTCATAGTTGTGGTGCACAACACAACCATGAACAAGACTCTAATCAACTTGGTGTGTTGGACTCAGAGGATCTAACAACCTAGTGATTTGATACTTAGTTTGTCACAACCCAAGCCTAGGGCCTAGACATGTCGCAACACAAGAGGAACCCTAAGGGACCCCAAGCAAGCCTCTTAGAACATCATTACACATCCTTGGACGCGGAAGCAATAAGACAAGCATAAAGAGATAATAAATTGGGACAAACGAGGCTAAGGGAGTAATTTCATATAATAGAAATCAAGACCAATTGAGTCAAGGCTCATAGCATAGATACATAACATGTCCAACAACATGGAAAGACCCCAAAAGGTGCCTAAAAATGTGCCTCGAAAGTGCCAGAATTTTAAATTCCATGCATCTCAAAATTCATGCATGATATCAAAAATTCGACTTCGTATTCTTGTTTAGGAGGTCAAAATCAGGGGAGAAGGTCTAACCCCAATTTTAGAGCAACCGTATCAAAATCTGAAAATCGCAAATTGCGATTTTCAGTAGCAAAATCGTGTCAGTGGCGCGACGCGCCAGTGTATAAAAACTGTCTAGATTTTTTATTCTGGTCCAAGATTTTTACGTCTTGGGCCTAAGCCTTCCCATATGATAAAGTACCTATACTTAGTCTGATTTCACCCTCATATCATCCTTAACATTCCTAAATGTTGTTTCAAACACTAAGACTTATACTTCAGCCTAAATTGAAGTCCCAAAACTCTAGACCAAAGGATTTCTTCAAGGATTTCATCTCCAATCTCTTTCAAGGGTTCTCCAAAGCAATGGTATGTGGGTTTCAACCATTGGGTTCTTCCACCTAAGGTGCCCTAATCTCTTTTTCACTCAATCTTCATGATTTAAAGTGGATTTAATAAATGGGTTTACTAATATAGACATGTAAAATTGTGACAATTTTGCTATGTTTTGAAATTTAAATCTTAGATTTATTATAAGATTTAATGAGGGGTTTTAATATATATTGCTAGAGGGTGTTGCAAGTTGTTGATTGATGGTTTTACAATAGATTTTCTTGCATGATTTCATCTATAAATTGCTTGGTCTTGTAGCTCCATTACACACCCGCCAAGTGTTTGATAAAATGTTCGGATATGGTTTCTTGAGGAAATGAAGGTCCAATGCATGTCTTATGAGTTGAAGTACATTATGTTGATGAACTGAATGTTTATATGAGCTATATTTATGAGAATTATATATATTATTCTAAGATGACTATGACTTGATGAGGGGATACCACGCATTGACCACTATGATAAAAGGGATGATATTTATTAACCAAATTGAAGGGTTGATACCTCATTAAACAAATTGAGGGGTTGATACCTCATTAACCAAACTGAGGGGTTGATTCCTTATTAACCAAATTGTGGGGTTGATACCTCATTAACCAAATTGAAGGGTTGATACCTCATTAACCAAATTGTGGGGTTGATACCTCATTAACCAAATTGAGGGGTTGATGTCTCACTAACCAAATTATGGGGTTGATACCTCAATCACCTTAGAGGTGGGTGGTGTGTGCTAATAACCCAATTGTGGGGTTGATACCTCAATCAACTTAGAGGTGGGTGGTGTATGCTAATAGTCAAATTAAGGGGTGGATACCGCAATCACCTAAGATAGGAGGTCGTAAGCCCATTAGCGAAAGGATGGTCTATTTCTACTTACTTACTATGTTCTATATATGTCATATTATTATTATGCTATCCCTTGCCTATGTTTATGCATTTTGATTATGTTGCTTATCTCTCGTTGCATTCCATCCTACATACTTAGTACATTCAAATATAGTAATGCATACTTTATATCTACATGATATTACCATATAGGAACCAGAGCTCCACTTGGTCATCATTCTCCTCCAAATGGCTAGTGGTATCCATTTAAGCCAGTTGATGACTCCTCCATTTCGGAGATATTGGTTTCATTCCTACGCTATGTATTAAAGACTACCTATCCTTTTTGGTATGCTTTGACTATGAGGGTGAGCTTGGTTGCTTGTCTTGGCCCTCACTTGGTTCTATGTTAGAGGTGTTATTGGACAAGATTTTTATTATGTTTGAGCTTTGACTCACTTATGATATTCAAGCTATTTAAATGTACTCTCTCTTCTTAGTCCCAATTTCCCTTGTTTATGTTTTTTATATTGATTTTTCTTACTTCCGCGACCAATTATGTGTGATGATATGCTACGAGGCTTGTGTAGGGTTCCTTCGGGTTGCCTATTCGCTGATCACGTCTATGCCCTAGGCTTGGGTCATGACAAAAATGCTATTAGAGCATTAGGTCGATAGATCCTTCGAGTCTAGCACACTTTGTCATTTAGAGTCCTATTCATAGTTGTGAAGCGCACCACGACTACGAATGGGAGTCTATGAGACATTTTAGGAAATGTTTCCCTTCTCCATGTTCTAAGTCGTGCTATAGAGTTGAAGTAATCCTTCCCCTTAATGATTGTTCTTTGTTATGCTAGATCATGTCTAACACCCTAGTAAGAAGGGCCCAAACTCCCGAGAAGCAACTTACCAATGGTGAGTTTCGGGATGCTCTCACTATGCTTTTCCAAGTTGTGGCCAACCAAGTGAACCAAGGATCCCAAGCCCCTTATGCTACTACCCCGGGAGCTAGGGTAAGGAACTTCATGAGGATGTAACCCTCCGGTGTTCTATGGGTGGAAGGTGGTCGAAGATCTACAAGAGTGCATTGATGAGGTCTATAAGATTTTGACTATCATGGGTGTTGGGCTGAGTTAAAAGGCAGAGTTGGCGGCATACCGACCCAAAGGCGTAGCCCAAATATTGTATGATCATTGGAAGGGGGAGAAGGGAAAAGGTAATGTGGTTCTATGGGAGGAGTTAAAAGTGGCCTTTCTTAATCATTTCTTCCCACTTGATCTTTGGGAAGCTAAATTGTTGGAGTTCATGAACTTGAAACAAGGTGCTATGAGTGTGAGTGAGTATGCCTTCAAGTTAACCCAACTTTCGAAATATACTCATCAATTGGTGTTCCATACAAGGACTAGGATGAATAAATTTGTGATGGGTGTCTCCGACTTGGTGAGTGAGGAATGTCGGTCCGCTATGTTGATTGGTAACATGATTTTTTCTCGGTTGATGATGTATTCTGAATAATTCGAGGAAGAAAAGAAAAGAAAGAAGAGGGGTAAGGAGTCCAAGAGAGCCCATTTTGAAGGGAAGTTCCAAAGTCCCAAGGATAGTAATGATGCAATATTTCCTACATATGGTAAGATTCATAAAGGCCTATGCTTAAAAAGCACCAATGCTTGTTTCCATTATGGTGAGGAGGGGCATAAGAGGAAGGATTGTCCATGTAATCAAGGTAAGAGTGAAGATGTTCATTCTCAAGATGGTGCCCCAAGGAACAATCGGTTCTATGCCCTCCACGGGAGGCAAAGGGAAAATGAGTCACCTAATGTTGACACCAATAAGTTGGAGTCTCCTTTGATTGGATGTGCATGCATTAATGGGTCTAATGTGTCACTATTTCTTCTTTTGCTATTATGGTTGCAAGTGGTCTCCTTGTGTGTCCCGAGTTGTTGTGGGAAAATACTGTTTTTTATTCGTTAGGGGTTCTATTTTTTATTGGTAAGGCTTTGAGGTCTTGTTTCATGATCTTATTGCTTTAGGTCTTGTCTTTTGATTTGGTTGAATTAGGTATGGTGGTTTTTGATGTCATACTTGAGTGGATTTGTGGCATGTATGGTATGTCTTCATTATTTATTGGGCCCATAGGGTTAGATTCCAATTCCCTAATGAAATTGTCGTTGGACAACTTACCTAGCTTATTTCAAAGGAGTGTAGAACTCCTAAGGTTGTTATATGATGGTTTCGGATGGTCAATCTATTTGGTCAACTACAATGGGATAATCATTTCTCTAAGATTGATCTTTGGTTTGAGCTTTGTCCCCGAGTGAGCATTATTAGTATCGGTGGAGTTGATTGGTTAATTTGTCCATTGGCTATGTTTGTGGGTCCCTAGAGTAGGGTCTAAGAACCCTACCTTGTTATGTTTATGGTGGTCTCTGGTGATGAGGTATTGATTTGTTTAGAGCTTGTAAATTATTTTGGGGGTAGTGCTGCAAAGTCTTGGAGGATGAGAGGTTGTTTGCTAAATATGATAGGTATGCATTGTGGATAGCAAGATGTTGGTTAGAATTCCTTAAGGATTATGAATGGGTGTGCATTATATTTCCTCGATAAGGCTAATGTTGCGGTTGGTGCCCTGGGTAGCATAGCATGTGTAATTTTGATGGTGGTAAAGAGGAGACTAGTGGAGTCCATCGGTAAGTCAGATTGGAAGTTAGGTTAAGGGAAGTTGAGAATGGTAGTATAGTGTTCTTGGTGGTTCCAAATCTTCTTTGGTTGAGAAGGTCTATTTTAGGTAAGGCCTTGATTCTGCCTTATTATAGTTGGAAGTTTTAGGTGGAAAAATGGTAGAATGGAGGTCGTCTCCCAAGGGGGAGATGGTAGTTCATGGCAACAAGTGGCATAGGTGTGGTTAAGGTTGACAAATGAGTTATGGTTGTGAGTCCTTATAAAGTATAGAGGGAGATTGGTAAGATTACGTAAGTTTGGGAACTTCCTATGGATAGGAGTTTGGTTAGTCCAGTTCCTCATGCTTCTAGATTGATGGGATGTGTTGGTGACACTAGTGCTATAGTACTCCTTGAGATGGTGGATGACGTAGAGGATAAGTTAGCCTGGGCGAAGGTCTCGGTGGAAGTGTTGGATAGGTGGGTGGAGGAATTGATTGATAAATGATGTGGTGTTCATCAAGGCCCTTTGGAAGAGTGGTCTATTCGTATGTGTCTTTTGGGAAGGCAGTGTGGGCAAGAAGAAGTGATATCCATATTTCTTTTATTCTATTCAAGCTTATGACGACATGTCAAGTCCTTTCTATGATTCCAAGTGTGATGTTTCAGCCCATATGTCATTCATATGCATTCATGTTTAAGTTCACAAGTTTATGATGATTTTACCCTTATTTTAAGATTTTGAAAATGGTGTTTTTAATGTATTGATGTATTCTTGTTGGGGCTGATTTTTTCACGATTACTCCTATTAGGTATGTTTCTTTTACATTCGGGGCACAAATGTTCTAAAGGGGGAGATATTGAAATGACCCCAAAAAGTGCCCGAAAATGTGCCTCGAAAGTACTCGAAACTTTAAATTCCATATATCTCAAAATCCGTGTACGATATCAAAAATCTGACTTCATATTCTTGTTCAGGGGGTCAAACTTAGGGGAAAAAGGGTCTAATCCTAATTTTAGAGCAACCACATCAAAATTCAAAAATCGCAAAATGCGATTTCTAGTAGCATAACCGCGTTAGTGGCGCGATGCACCGGTGTGTAAAAACTGTCCAGATTTTTTATTCCGGACCAAGACTTTTAAGTCTTTGGCCTAAGCCTTCCCACATGAGAAAATACCTATACTTAGCCTTATTTCACCCTCATATCATCCTTAACATTCCGCAATATCCTCTCTAACACTTAGACTCATACTTCACCCTAAATTCAAGTCCCAAAACTCAAGACCAATCTTAAGGATTTCTTCAACAATTTCATTCAAGCTTCAAGTCTCAATCTCTAATCTCTTTCAAAGGTTCACCAAAGCTAAGGTGAGTTTCAAACATTGAGTCCTTCCACCCATGCTGCCCTGATCTCTTTTTTACTTAATTTGCATGATTTAAAGTTGATTTTACAAATGGATTTACTAGTATGAACATGTCTATGAATTATGCTAAAGCTATGTAAAGTTGTGACTATTTTGCTACGTTTTGAGCTATAAATTTTGGATCTATTATAAGATTTGGTGAGGGTTTTTAATTTATATTGCTTGAGGGTATTGCAAGGTGTTGATTTATGGTTTTACAATCTATTTCCTTGCATGATTTCATCTATAAATTTTGTATGGTCCTGTATCTCTATTACACACCCGCCAAGTATTTGATAAAATAGCCAGATATGGTTTCTTAAGGAAATGAAGGTCCAACGTATGTCTTATGAGTTGAAGGACTTTATGATGATGAACTGAATGTTTATATAAGCTATATTTATGAGAATTATCTATATTATTCTAAGATGACTATGCCTTGATGAGGGGATACCACGCCTTGACCACTACAATAAAATGGATGATGTTCATTAACGAAATTGAAGGGTTGATACCTCATTAACCAAATTGAAGGGTTGATACCTCATTAACCAAATTGAGGGGTTGATACCTTATTAACCAAATTGTGGGGTTGATACCTCATAAACCAAATTGAGGGGTTGATGCCTCATTAACAAAATTATGGGGTTGATATCTCATTAACCAAATTGAGGGGTTGATGCCTCACTAACCAAATTGTGGGGTTGATACCTCAATTGCCTTAGAGGTGGGTAGTGTATGCTAATAACCAAATTGAGGGGTGGATACCTCAATCACCTAGGATGGGAGGTGGTAGGCCCATTAGCCAAAGGATGGTCTCTTTGTACTTACATACTATGTTCTGTATAAGCAAGATTTTAATTCAATCACCATTCGTATATGTCATATTGTTATTATGCTATCCATTGCCTATGTTTATGTATTTCAATTATGTTGCTTATCTCTTGTTGCGTTACATCCTACATAATTAGTATATTCAAGCATACTAACATATACTCTATGCCTACATGATGTTGCCATGTAGGAACCTGAGCTCCATTATATCATCATCCTTTTCCACGTGGCTAGTGGTATCCATTCAAGCTAGTTGGTGAGTCCTCCATTCTGGGGACATTGGTTTCATTCCTATACTATGTATTAAAGATTATCTTTCCTTTTGGTGTGCTTTGACTATGAGGGTGAGCTCGGTTTCTTTTCTTGGCCTCCACTAAGTTCTATGTTAGAGGTGTTGATGGACAAGATATGTATTTTGAGCTTTGACTCACTTATGATATTCAAGCTATTTAAATATAAGTCTCTCTCTCCCTTAGTCCCAATTCCCCTTGTTTTTGTTTCTTATGTTGATTTATCTTACTTTGACGACCAAGGATGTGTGATAATATGCTATGAGGCCTTTTTGGGATTCCTTCGGGTTCCCCATTCGCCAGTAACGTCTAGGCCCTAGGCTTGGGTCGTGACAAACACCACTATTACATAGATAAGAGCAGGGCTATGCCAAGCAACCATACTCACCATCACGGTTAATACATAAACATAAGGCAGATAGTATTTGTACATAGCAAGAGATCATAAGCAACGTCCTCAGAATGGAGGACTCACCAACAAGCTTGAGAGACAATCGAACTAGCTACGTGGAGGGAGAGGATGATCTAGTGGTGATACGATCTCTACATGGTGACATCTTATAGGCATAATATATGCATTAGTACATTTAAATGGACTAAGTATGTAGGATGTAGTGCAATAATAGATGGACATTATAGGCAAAATGAATAATAATACACAATAGATAGCATAATAGCAAGATGACATGTATGAACGATGCTTGAAGTAAAAATCATGCTTATATAGAACTTCATACATGTGTAAGGAGTGACCATTATAAGTGCAATCTAAGGCTTACCACCACCTTGGATAGGCGCATGAGGTACAAACCCCTTCATGAGGTTAATGCAACATAAACCCCCTAATAAGGTTGATGGAGTACAAATCTCCCAACAAGATTGATGGGTACAAACCCACAACAACATTGATGGGTACAACCCCCCCAACAAAGTTGATGAGTACAAATCCCCCAACAAGTTTGATGGATACAAACCACCAAAAAGGTTTCATGGGCCAGCCATCTCCCAAGTGAGGCAATCAAGGTGCAAACCCCTTAACAAAGTTACTCAGGCCCACAACTTCATGATGAGGCTTGGTCATCCCCAACACTATAGAGATAATATCACACACATACTTTCTGGTCATCATCATATACATACATTCCTTTCATCATCATTTCATCATCATATAGTCATTCAACTTGTAAGACATGCATTTGTCCTTCAATTCCATAAGAAATTATAATCCGGATATTTTATCAAACACTTGGTGGGTGTGTATTGCTAGTGTAAAATCATGCAGTTCAAGAGTGAAATCATGCTCTAAAATCTAATGTAAAACCATTAATAGATACTTGGTAACACCCTTAACCAATATCATCAAAACCATTCATCAGATCTTACAATAGATCATAGATTCATAGCACAAACCATAGTAAAACAGTCAATATTTTATAAACTCCGACATAGTGTGTAGTGAATTTCATAATACGTAGGACCCACGAGTAAATCAACTTTAAATCATGCAAATTAGAGTAAAAGAAAACTTGGGGTATCATGGGTGAAAGGAACCCATGAAACAAACCCACATACATTAGCTTTTGAGATTAACTCAATAAAGATTGGAGATGGTGACTTGAACCTTGAATGAGAACCTTGAAATCAGGATGATTTGAGACTAGAATTTTGGAGATGAAACATTGGCTAAGTGTTTGAGTAAGTATTGGGGAATGTTTAGAATGATATGAGGGTGAAAATGGCTAAGTATAGGTATTTTCACGTATCAAATACTTAGGCCCAAGATGTTAAAGTCTTGGACTGGACTAGCAAAACAGTCGACAAAACACACATCTGCAGGCCCTAGCCGCTTTGCGCCAGAGGCTGCAGAGCTCACTGGAATTCGCATTTTGGAAATTTGAAATTGCTAATCATTTGCTCTTAAATCGGCATTAGACCTATTTCCACTCAATTTAACCTCCTAAAAATGAATTTGAACTTGGAGTTTCGATATCGCACATGAATGTTGAGATATATGGAAATTATGATTTTGGGCACTTCCGAGGCCATTTTCAGTCACTTTTTAGGGTCGTTTCATTAATAACATGAAATCCATAACAATGTCAAACCCCAATCACATTTAAGCATAATATAATGATTACTTGAAGAATTCATACAAATATAATGTGTACAATGCATAATAATAACATCATGTGCAGGAGTTCAAAAAATACCCACGAAGATCCATAACTTTGATGTATTTGGAGAATAAGAATGGTTGGACTTATGGGTAGGAAGGTTCCCACAATCAAACCCACATACATTCATGTGATTATGGTGGAGGAAATCTGATTTGGAGATGGAAAATTCAAAACCCTACCTTGCCGTCACACTTGAATGCCTTCAGAGACTGAGAGAGTTTTGAGAGTTAGGGCTTTTGAGAAATGAATTAACGTGAGGGTGTGAAGGGTGTATATGACTGGAAAGGGGGTCATTTGAGGCCTTAAATGACATTGCTTGGACTTAGGAAAAGAGGAAAGGTATGTTTTCCCCTATTAAAATTTGGCTGAATAGGTCTATAAGAACCTCGTTGACGGACTATAGGCCATTCTACGAGCCGTAGATATGGGTTTCATCTAATGGACTTTTATACTTTCAGAGATCCTTCTCTGATTAATATTAACGATACGATATACGACTCGTAAAAGATTTTACAAGTCATCTGATAAGTCATAGATTAAACTCCTGAAAGATCCCAAAATTTCACCAAGTTTGCCTAGGTTCCACGAACCAACATATGTGCTGCACTTCAACTTATGACTCATAAAAACCCCTTGTAAAAACTAACAGTTTCCAAAAATTCCAGAACTTATTTTCTTGCATCCCTCAAACTCCTTATAGGTGGGGTCTTACATCTTAGGCCTAGCTAGGTACTATAGAAGGTTCGTGGAAAGTTTCTCCTCCATTCAATCCTATTAACCAAGTTGACTCAAAATAAGACAAAGTTTATGTGGATGAATGAGTGCAAAAATAACTTCCACACCTTGAAGCATAGGTTAGTTTCGGCTCTAATACTGACCTTGCCAGAGGGAAGTAATGGATTTCTTGTCTATTCTGATGCCTCAAGAATTGGGTTGGGGTGTGTATTGGTGCAACATGGTAAGGTAATTTCCTATGCCACAAGGAAATTGAAGGTCCATGAGAAGAACTACCAAACTCATGATCATGAACTTACGACCATGGTATTTGCATTCATAATTTGGCATCATTACTTGAATGGGGTTCATGTAGATGTCTTCACCAATCACAAGAACCGTTAACATGTGTCAATCCAAAGAGATCTCAACTTAAGGCAAGGAAGGTGGTTATAGCTTCTAAAGGATTATGCTATCAGTGTGAAGTACCAGTCAGGCAAAGCCAATGTGGTTGCTGATGATTTTAGTAGAGTTTCCACGGGTAGTATGTCCCATATAGAAGATGATGGAAGAAGGGAGTGATCCAAAGAAGTCCATAGGTTGGATAAATTAGGGATAAATTTGAATGAATTCGATAGAGATGGTGTTATGGTGCTACATCGGTCCTGAATACCCCAAAATTATGCTTCGGAATGCCCATAATCGTAATTTCTATATATCTCAAAAATATACGTGATATCAAAAATCAAACTTCATATTCTCGATCAAGGCCACAAAATTGCGTAGAAATAGTGTATAACCTGGATTTTAGAAGATTCATAGAGAAAAATAATTTTTGCTAATTTCTGATTTCCAAAGAACATCCTCACTCTGGCTGTGACGTGCCAGGGGTGCGGAGCAGTGTTATTTTCTCCTTCGCATTTTGTCTGCATCGCGGAATGGATGCGGACTAGTACAATATTTTCCTTAGTTTTTCCTTTGTGTCCAAGGGAATTGGGATTATAGCCCATGCCCACTAAAACGTGAAATCACTAATACTTAGCAATTTTTCAACTCTATGTCACTCAAAACACTCTTAAAAACCACTTAAAGACTTAACCAAATATCCCATTCCAAATTCAAGGATTTCAAGATTAACGTTGAATCTCAAGGATTCATTTCAAGCTTTAAATCTACTCATCTTGAAGGATTCAAGGTTTAAGGTATGTGAGTTTCATCTTGGGTCTCTTTCACCCATGGAGCCTAACCTTCCCTTTTCATGAAAATAACATGTTTTTAAGTTATATTGCCTATGGGTAACTTTTATTATGAATTATGAGCATAAATTATGTTATAGTTTTATGTAATATTGTTTGATTATATAATGACTATCTATTTCAAGGTTATACCATGAATAGATTTTGTCTATTGAGACTATGCATGTTTTGAGCTATGAAATTATGAATTATCATGAGTCTTTGTAATGGATTTCAAGGTACCCTACATGAAAGTTTTACTACATGTTGGTGGGTTGATTTGCATTATGTTTACTCATCTTATTTTACTCTTGAATTGCATGATTCTGAACAAGTATCATGAACCCACCATGTGTTCAATAAAATGTCAAGACAAGAATCCTCAAGTTATTGATGATCTATTTCAAGATTTACATGTGAAGTGACTATATGATGATTAAGGGCTTTCAAGTATGTATTGCATTCATGAGAAGCATCTATGATTTTACATGTATCAAGTTAAGTCCTATTTCAAGATTTTTACCTCTTGTGAGCCGTTCATGTTAAAGCAAGGGTTCATGTATGATTATGATCTACTCTCA